>VXAL01000523.1:678736-724208 GCA_013399475.1 Chauna torquata | reverse complement strand
TGCGATCCGGCGGGAGCCGGGGTGCCGCCCGCGCCCTGCGCTTTGTGCGTGCGGCGGCCACCACCATGCGGGGGGAGCGGCAACTTGTGGGAAGCGGCGAGGCGGAGCGCCCCGGCTGCCGCTGCTGCCGCCGCCGCCGCCGCTGCTGCTGCTGCTGCTGCTGCGCCTCGGGGAGCAGGCGCCCCGCAACGCCCTGAGCGCCCCGGCGGTATGTGGGGGCACCCCCGGGCGTTGGTTTCGTGGGTTTTTGTTTGGTTTTTTTGTTGTTTTTATTCTTTCTTTCTTTTTTTTTTTCTTGGGAGGGGGTAAGGGGGAGGGTTTCTGCTGTGCAGCGTTTGCTGGCTATACGTGAAGCCATATGGATTCTCGGTGGCACAGCTTAGTGGCTTCTTGGCTTAACAGTTTTCAGGCGGGGAGTATGCAGGGTGTGTTTTCAGTAGGGCTCGCCTGCTCAAAGAGCTTGAATAGATATGTTTAGAGAAGCAGTGCTTTCCAGGAATTTAAATGAGACCTTTTCTTGTGGTTGCTTTTGAAGGCTTTTTATTAGTTCTGTATTTGCTTGTGCAGATTGCGCTTATAAGTAGTTAGGCAGCCTTATCAGCATATAAAAATCGATATTCTCAAAGGAAAAAAAATAAGGTCTCTGTGATTTTACCTCTAATAAGCAACGTAGATCGCTTTTGTGGACTGCTTGTATATTTTATTGGGAGCATTATCTTCTCTAATACTCAACTATCATTTGTGGTTTATTGTGTCATGGTAATGTGTTTCAATTGGTACTAGAAAAAAAATTGATTAGGTTACTTGTTTGAGTACTTTAGTTGATAACTGTTGGAGTAAGATTTAGTTATTTCTTCATCTAGAAAGAAACCTTAAGTAAAAGGCTAGAGGCAGCAGCAAACCTCAAGGTTAAGGTTTTTGCTGGCTTTTCAATCTGCTTTTCCTTTTTCAGTCTTGCAAACTTTCTGAACTTTAATCCTTTGCAATGAAACTTCCCAGGCGTGATGTCTGTATACAGGTAATTTTAAGACATATGTATANAGTTGTTTTGGAAAACTCATGCAAAAGTAATTCAACTTGTTTTGATAAAGTGTGGCTTGTGGTTGGGGGGAAAGAATTACTGTATTTTTGCATTGCAAAATGAAGCTTTTGCAAATTTTCTAAGAGTTTTTTTTTTTTTTAATTTAAATACAGTTTAGAGGTCTTTCTTCTTCAGAATTGCTTTCTGATTGGAATGTTATTTGACTGGAAATTCTGTGGTGATTACCTACTGGTTTTGTGTGTGTCTTGCTAAGACCAAAAGTTGCACTGCTGGGAGAAGATGTGATGAAAAGTGTACTCGGAGAGTCTGGAGGTGAGGTCCTGCCTGCGTATTCAAACACAAGGATATTTGGCACTAGTTCTGCAGCTGACAGCAACAGGGCATCCTGGCAGACCTCTGCTTCACTCACTATTTGCTGTGGAAGTGCTGGGTTTGAGATCTTGTAAGTGCAGACTTTCACCTATTTGTAGGCAGAAGTCTTTTGTGATGGAGTTTACGACCTCCACAACTCCTGATGTGGTAGTAAGAAAACCTTTTTTTTTTTTTTTTTTTGTTCTACAGTTCATCTGGGCAGAGGACAGGATTTCCCAGCATTGTCCATGCTGCACATTCAGGGTTGGGGGATGTGTACAAAATGTTAGAGGTTTGTTGTGAAGTTGCAGACCTTTACACCTATGTTTTGTGATGCCTTTCCTACTGAGGAAAGGAAAAGAAAGGCCAAACAACTAGGGAAAGTGTTATAAAAACTTTACAAAATGAGCTTAAAATGATGTTGGAATTACATATGTAAGTATCCCAGTAGAAACATAGGAAATATCAGTGTGTTCACCTTATCTCTGTCCTTTGAAATCTACACAATGATTGTTTCCTATGTGCTCTTAGATTAAACATAGAGTTGTGTATAAATAAGATTGGATATAGCATTTCCCGATTGAAAGTTGAGAAAGCTAAATAGAAAATAATTCTAATTGTATAGAATGGTTTTTTTTTTCTATTTCAGATTCGTGAAATTAAGTGAGATAAAACAGCATCCTGTTGATAGCATCCTAACGATAGTATTGCAAATTAATGCTGTATATGTCAGTTACTGCATATACAAGTAGAGCATGCTGGGCTTTACATAAGTTTTTGGAATACTATTTGTCCATCAGAAATTGTATGTAAATCTCTCTGCAGTAATTTTAAGACTGTGTTCTGGGCACTTCTCTGTATTTGCTAAGCAATTAGCTGGCAATCTACAGCGAACTATTTGAGCATATGGTGTTGGCTCCTTTTCCTTGTATTTAGCAACTAATGGCATTAAAAGAAGCCAAACTGTATTAAGTACCCCTCTAATGTTAATTACCTTGATAAGAAATTGCTGCAAATACTGTTAAAATTGCAGATGTATACAAATGATTTGTGATCAGTGTGAAGGCAAATCCAGGGAATAGGGTCAGAAAGAAATCTGCTGAGATTTGTGAAGGTCTGTTGAGAGATGCTGTTGCTGCTACAAAAAAAAATTGAGCACTCCTGTGACCCAGTAACTTTGGAACAAAGGCATAGGGACTTAATTCAAGGGATGCAAAATCTGGCTTTACTGCCGCTTTCGTAGTGCAGAAATAATTTTTGTCGAGTAAGACTGCTGGGTTCCTCTGAGTAAAGGTTTACAACCCTTAAAAAGCTCTTCCTGACACTAAGCAGTATCCCTTTTGTGTTTCTGAAGTGTACTAGAAAGACTGGCTAGTAGCATTGGTACTGCTGAATGGAAAAGAAAATTTACAACATCAGATACTTTTCTTTAGATTATTTCCCTTGTTGTTAGTTATTACAAAGCATTAGACTGCCACACTTGAATGTAATTAATGTAGTAAATGGTTTGTTAGGCACCATCTGACCTTTTGTCTTGGTTAATTATAGAAGCTTAGTGCAGTGGTCTGTGTACAATATTCGACCAAAATAATTGCTTTCAGACTTTTATCTGACCATGGTTATTTTTGGAGCAGCTGTATGCATGGCTTTTTCCTGAATTTTGCACTTTTTAGGTTCTCATTTGCAGTCATGCCACTAGATTTCCAATTTGCATAACCAAAAAGTAGTTAGTTGCTGTGATTTTGTTAGTAGTAATACAGAGCAATTGTTCTGCATGCTGTCACATACTATATGTTTTGATCTTCATTAAGTCTTGTCGTTCGTATTTAGGTATCCACCAAACCATGGCACCAATTGTTTTTTTTGTTGTTTGTTTGTTTTTGTTTTTGTTTTTATGAAAGTTTTGGAAGTTTTTAAACAGTTACTGAAGTTAAGAATATTTCTTCTAGTGACATTGTGTATCTTGAAAATTATTTTAAGAATGTAAAACTAGCAGCATAGGATGGAATTTGGTCCATGAAGAATTTACAGTAAAGGGGTCAGATACAGCAAACCCTTATTCACGTGTTTAATTACATATATTAATTCCATAATAAATGCTGTCCTCCTCCAGTAAAACTCATGCTGTCATGTTTAGGGTACCAAGGTCATGAAAAGCTGAACACAACTACCTGATTATAATGAAAACAAACAAACAAAAACAAAGAAACAAAAAAAACCACCCTGATATTTGTTATGAGGTTTATATTTTAGATCTAGTCTTTTCTGTGGTGCAAGCATTGAAAATTGTTTTTTCTTGATCAGTAACATTCTGGAGAAAAACAACATTGAAAAGAAATTAGGCTTTATTTTTATTTGGCCTGAAAATTTTACGTAGATTATAAACAGAGCTTCGAGAGTTGGCCGTGAGGGCAAAGCATGCCAAAATCATTATGTTTGTTGTATATGTTTTCCAAAGATTGGCTGTTTCTGGAGGGATAAACACTGGAAGAGTTGAATGTCAGGGAGCTGTTGTCAGTGTTCTTGATGAGGGTCCTTGACCTTGGGAACTGGCTCCTAACAGATGCTCTGACAGAGCCTGTTTGTCTACAGGCCTTCAAAGCCCTCTTCTACGCTGATCACTTTGAGGAGGCCAAATCTTCCATGCTGCCAAAGACTGCCAAAAAGTCAGTGGGAGCTGAGGGAGGGCAGCAGAGCTGGGCTCTGGGACGTGTTGGCCCTTACTGCTGTTACGTTTCATTGGAGATGCGACCTTACAGCTGGATATGTGTGTTACCATGTTGTGCTTTCTGGAAGGTTGCGCTTCAGAAATCTACATGTAAATGGAAAGTAAATGTTATTCATTGCATAGCTCTGTGATTGTCATCGTGGTAGGATTCACCACAGGTTTGGTACAATCCACTGTTTATTGTATGAAATCGTATAAAACTATACGAGATTAGGGTGTTTTATAGCTAGAGTAGTGAAGTGACTGCGAGTGTTCTCTGGAGACTGAACACAAAATCATGTAAACCAAATGGCTGTTAACTGGGAAAAGGAAAGTTTCTTCTTCGCCTGTGAAATGTGTCGGTCTGGGTGGAAGGTAAGTGACCCACCAGGTGTAGAGGACTTAGTGACATGTGGTGATTTGTTCCGCAGCCTTGTGAATCCATTATGTCATTGACAGAGCCAAGAGTCCAGAGGGTGTACAATTTGATAAGGAATCTTTACAGGATCCTCAGTTTAAAGTAACTCTGCTGTACTAAGCTCCCTACTTAATTTTGGTGGTGGAGTTGCCTTTCAGTCCATCACTGGAAGGATAACTTTTGGTCTGGTCACTGTCATAGCTGTTCCTCAGCAAAGGCTCTGATCCTCCCTCTATGAAATACCAAGTCTCTTCCGCCCCTGATGCCCTCTCTGACAGACAGGGACCAAGGTAAACACCTTTTTTCTATAAATACGTAATGATGTGTTCTATGGTTATGGTCCAAAATGCCCTCATTTTTCAGGTATTTGCATAACCAAGAAATGCAGAATTTGACATTCTTTTATGTGGAGTAAAAAAGCATCCACAAACTCTCTTTATAGAAATTGTCAGACTTCTTCCTAGATAAGAAGATGCTAGTTCAAAACACTGTTTCAACACAAAACCTTGCAAATCTGAAAAACATTGTCGACATCTTATAATTTGCTACACAGAGATGAGTTGTTCAACTCTGGACTGGTAAGGGGAGATCGTGCCTTTTACCCTCAGGCTGAGGCAGCGAATGCGGGTCGGTAACAGATGAAAGCTGTTGCCATCGGATGGCTGTTCAGTCACCTGTGAAATGTGGTTTCTAATAGACAGGTTTCCACAGCACTGAAGCAGCCGCTGCAATTAGCTGAGCAGGGCCAGCCCACTTGTCGAAGGACTGGTTAGAGTGGCTAACAAGCACATCATGCCTCGTCTTAGCCTAAAACCCATCCTGCCGGTTAAGTGTTTCCAAACACTTCCAGCACAGGGAAGTATGATTGCTGATCGTGCTCTGTCTGCTTGTGGAGAGAGTGCATTTTATTACTGGCACTGTTGGCCTGTCTCTCCTGTAAAGGCTTAATCCGTAAAAGCAGAAAGAAGTAGAGTGCACAGCTGCGTTGATGAAGTCCTGGCTCCATCTGAAGTTGCTTGCAGAATGTTCAGAGGCTTCCCTGGTTTTGGGTGTCAGCCTGTGGAAGCATTATAGAGGGCAGGCTGTTTCCCCCAGTGAAGCTAATCATGTCCAAACTTGATAGTAGTTACTGACAAATTGGCTGAGGAGTCGGCGATTAATTTTAACAAATGAGTTTCATTTGAATGCACGCTTATGCATGCCAATTATAACAGTATGCTTGTGATAAAATTATGTTTTTTTTCTTTGTTTAAACTTCAAATCTGCTAGTGACTGATTATTTTTTCCAATGTCTTAAAATACCTGTGTTTTATGGTGAGTGTCATTGTGGGGGGGAGGGGAGGAAAAAAAAGTGCTCACTCTTCCCCAGAATAGTGTAAATAGCAATGAAATGTTCATTGTTTGCAAAATATTTTCAAGCACTTAAGGAGTATTTAGCGTCTTGTATCATACAGTCTGGAAGGCCTCTAGTGTCTTCAGCAAACTCTAGGCCTGAACCCTAGCCCCCTAAAATCAGTTAGAGGTCTCACAGACTTTAGGTAGGCTTTGGAGCTAGACCCTTGTGATTCCTAGTTTGTATTCCAGCTGCAGGCTCTTTTCAACAGGAGGCAATAAACTTGGATGGTAGGAAGCACAGCTCTTAGGAAGCATATGTGAGTTAGGTGATATTTTGATGTAGTGAGGAAGCTGGTTCTAAAACAAAGCCTGCTTGGGCTAAATATATCATAGGGCATTATAGAGGAAGCATTAAGAATAAGACCAACGCAGGGATTTATTGTAGAGAATTGTGTATCGCTGTTATTGAAGAAAGCACTGTACAGTGTGAGATCTTTGTAAAATCTGTGGTACTAGCATAGAAATTGCATTATATCTGCACAAACAAGAAGCATTATTTCTTAAGAACACAGATGTGGTTTATAGCAAAATCAAATAGCGGCATGCTTTTAAACATTTAACTTGGACATAGCACAGTAGGTGAGGATGCAAGGCCGTGATCTGACTACCTTGACTCCACTTGGAGTCAAGTGCTAGACTTTGTGCTAGCACTGCTGAAGGGCACAGAATATCAAGAGCAGTTTTACAGTGATGAGTTTGCATGACGGTAGCTGTGTGATGTTGACGTTTTCTTTATAATATGCCACTTTTTTTCAGAAGCTTATCATTCACCCATAAAACACGTTCTGATTTAAAGCATAGTTAAAAGGTGTTCTTAAAGGAAGGAGAAGTTTTACTGAATATAAAAATGATTGACAAAGTGGAGGATTTTTTTCTTTCCCTTTTGAACATGCATAACTCTCAGTAGCTTTAGATTTAAAAGACATTTAGGAAAAGACATTTAGAAAACTGGAAGTCCCTTAAAAGATTGTTTCTTTCATTATCTTGACAAACCTTGAAAAGTGGTTTCTGTGCCTGCATAGTGATTATGTTTCAGAAACAGTTCTTAGGGATTTTATTATGTGCTGAAACATATGTTTATAAAAAAGACTATAACCTGGTGGAAAAAGTGTCTTATAATAATAAACCTGTCGATGGGCCATATGCTGCCATCAGTATGTTTGAAAAAATAAATTCTTATACAAGTGTTAAGTAAGTTTACAGCCCAAGTGTTAAGTTAGAGTCAGACTGTGACTGGTCCTCTGTGGATTGATGTGGGGGGGAAAGTGCCTGCAGATCCTCCTCATGCTCTTTTCATTAGCTCATGCAGCGGCCCCTGGAGCCGGTGAGGTAGAGTCGGGTAGCACACCTTCCCAAAAGGCAGGGGAGGCTGCTGCTGCCAGGAGCACTGTGGAAGACTGAGAGAAGTCCTCCTGCTGCAGCTCTCCTTGGAGTTCCATATGTTTGTGCCAATCCACTGCAGGGCTGTGTATTTTATAGAACTTGACCGAGCTTTGCATGGTCTCTCCTGAGAAGAGCAAACCTCTGAGGTAGAATCAGAGGATCATAGAATGGTTGGAAGGGATCTGAAAGATCTTCTAGTTCCAGCCCCTCTGCTGTGGGCAGGGACACTTTCCACTGGATCAAGTTGCTCAAAGTCCCGTCCAGCCTGGCCTTGATTATCTGTATTTAAAACATGACAGATGTAAGAGCTCTGATAAATGCACAGCTGGATGAGAAGTGTGGATAAAACTTCGGTTCTTCCTATTTACTGGGTAGATCACTTATATTTTGTGGATTTTTTTTGTGCTTGTATCACAACTTCTTTAAATGTTGGTAACGTGGTTGTTGCAAAGCCTTTTGTTTCTAAAGAGCAAAAGTAAGTTGCAGTAGGTCAGATAATGTGTCTTTCTTGAAAGGCACTTCTGTGTGGGATCAGTGTTTGGTAAATGTAGACACTTTCAAGTCTATTCTGCTATTGATGCACTCGCATAACTCCTATGAATGGGAGTCATGCATGTGTGCATCTCAAAAAGACAAGGCCTCTTTGTAACGGAGGCAATTTCTGTGTAGAAATGTACTCCACTCAGAAGTGTTTTTAATGTCCTAATGTTTTCCACCACTGATCAGCTGTGCACTGCTTATGTTCCTTGTGACTCTGCAGGTGATAGTCATTGTCAAAGGAAATCGCAAAGATTACAGAGAATTGTTTAAAGTAGTTGACCATGCCGAAGGCTGTATCAAGAGATGCATGAGGTTGCCATAGTATCTGTTATCAGAATCGAGATTGTGAACAGAGCAGTTCCCACCAGCAGCAAATTCCTTACTCAGAGTCTTTCCAGGGTTCATCAAAGCTTTTAGTTTGCTCAGGGGAAATTTGCTTCTTGAGGGCTGAGATCTTCCCCCTGGGTTTCCTGCCCAGAAGTTTAATGAGGTATATAGTGTCTATGTGTACAAGGCTCCCAATCTGCAAGAGGCCCTTGGAGACCAGAGAGAGGGAATAAGCTGCAGAAGAAGCACCCAGACCCCAGCAAGGAGTTTGTAATCACTATGGAAATGGAAAATAGATTGAATCAGTAATCCATGGAGAAGGGGGGACTTGGGAATTATGGGGATGTTATCTGGGAAAATAAGGCTAAGTACAGATTGAAGGAGTGTTAAGTGGACAACAATAAATCTGGGGAGGAAACCATCTGTGCCTGGTGTGTGCTTAGCTTTCCAAGAGAGGCACTTTGGTACCGTCAAAGCTTGGAAGCACCCTTGGACCATTGCTCTTCAGCCTGGGGAAATGTAGCTCTCCCACGGAGACTGTAAAGTCTATCCAAGTTCTTACACCCCGTTGGACCTGAGGGAAGGGTCTTGGGCTTCGGCGCTGCCTCCTGAGCATAGCTGATGAGGTGATGAAGGAGCCTGCAATGAGCCAGACTGGCTTGCCTATGGTATATTCAAGCCAACGTGTGGTGTTAACAACTGCAGCACTCAGAATTTGCGCAAACCCACATTTAGTAATAAAATAGCCTGCAACTAGTCAAAGGCACCAGTAGTAGCCAAAAGCAAATTTGGAGCGTCTAAGCCAACCATTTTTAAGTTACAATGAGCCAAAAAAATTAGGAAACAGTCCAAGAAATAGAGAACACCTCACTTTTCTGGAACTCTCATATCTCCAAGATGCCTTGGCTGATCTACCTCAGACTTTCCAGAGAAGCTTTCCTTGGCACAAGATCATGACTGTGAAATTTCATGTGACTGGGTTTTACTTTGTTGAAGTTATAAAGGTTAAAACTTGGGTCTGTTATAGAAAGCTAATCTCTCCATTAGAAATATTTCTGCGTAGTGGATATTCATTCCAGCTTAATTGTTCACTGCTATTTATTGTTTGGGCCAAATGTATTTTTGCTACTTATTTTAGATTATTTTTTTTTAAAGCATAAATTTAGAGCAGTATAGCTTGGAGCCAAATGGTGTATGGCTGTGTACAGGCAAATCTGGTGAGACAGAAGTGTTAGCCCTGTATCCATAGGAGAAGGAGTCACAGTCCTACTTCTACCTTGCTGTAACTGGAGAGAGGTTTTTGGAGTGTCTGGTTTGAGAGCTTACTGTTTAATGTAGCTTTTACCTCTCTCCTTGGCAGAAGGGAGTCTCTCTGTTGGCCTAGTTATACTCTCTTCTTGAGGCAAAAAATATGTCTGGTCGATGGCCATCTTGTCCTTCAGGGTTTCCCTGGTAGCAGCTCCTAAGATTGGCAACAGTGTTCTCCATATATGTTCTTGAGCTACTCTTCATTGTGTCTAAACAACTGTAGCCTGAGGCATTTAGCTGCTAAAATTGCAAAATTTCAGGTAGGCATTAGAAAATACAGAGAAAATGTTCCTGGCCTGGAATTGCTGCTTATTTCTTGAGTTGGGGGTGCCTTGGCTGATATTTTGTTCTGTATAGGAATGAGACGTGGTTATGTACTATCCCTTTCCTCTGCTCCAAGTACTGGTTCCTGGATGATGTGAAGACCAAGGCATACCACTGCAGTTACTTGCTATTGTTGTGTGAAGCCGAAGGGATGACAATGAGGAAAAGTCTCTAAATATGCTGTATTTAAAGACACTAAATTAATTTGACTGAGTCACTTTACAGTCAGAGTGAGCAGGGCTGGAACAGATGTCAAGTTGGAATGAGCCCTCACCCTGAGGCAGCAGTTGAGAGTGTTTGAACTTGATGCTTGGTTGTATTTTTCTTTCCTGGGCTAGAGTTTAAAAGCACCA
Organism: Chauna torquata; assembly: GCA_013399475.1. Taxonomy (NCBI): domain Eukaryota; kingdom Metazoa; phylum Chordata; class Aves; order Anseriformes; family Anhimidae; genus Chauna; species Chauna torquata. Next base: position 714,060 of record VXAL01000523.1, on the reverse strand, counting down.
GGAGATACTCAGTAGAAGTCAGGAGGTGCTGCTTCTTGAAGAGACAAGGTGCTGTGGATCACTGTTTGGTAAAACTGTTTCAGGGAGGATCACCTCTGACCTCTGCATTTCATGAGGCCAGAAGGTGCTCCGTGTATGTGCAAGGCAGAGTCTTTGTGCTGTTTGCCATCAGTACTGGTGCTAGCATCTGTGCTGGAGAGAGGTTACTAATTGTTGTCTAACACGCCCCAGTACAAACATACAATTGTTTGTCAAGATACAGTAGATTGTCATGGGTTAATTCCTGAAAGAGAGTGTCTGCGTAAAATACCTATCAGAAGGTTTTCTCTTTGCTCAGGCATTTTATTATTAGGAGCACTAAAAAGGCCAACAGAGCCAGCTAAAAATCAATCTGCCACTATATAGACAGCCAATGAGAAGAATGCAGGGTGGGTGTAATGTGATCACAGCTACTTAAACCAGTGATCAGATACACTGCTACATCCTGCAAAAGCTGCAAGCAGTAGAGAAACCCTGCTGAAAACTCCTGAACCACGGAATTAAAATAATTAAGCCTTGCGGTCACTGGGATATACACTGCTCTTGCAAGGTCATCATGATAAATAAGGGCACAGCTAGTGCACACTATACACATGGAATTTTACTTTTGTCTTGTATGACATGGACTCTGGTTTTTTTTTTTTTTTTTTTTTTTAAATATTAACTATTGCAGTTGAAAGTGCCCTGGGGATTCTTCAGATGGAGATGCCACTAAAGCCATAGCTATCAAAAAGGAAATGGAAAACAAGAGGTATAGGTATAAGTACGCATCTTTTGATTACTGAGCTAGCTCAAGCATTGTTGCATGTCTCTGTAGTGCTCTGCATAGAGACTCCCTGAATGTTTTCTTCAGTAAGCAGGGCCACGGTGGAAGAGATCACGTTAATGAATTTTTATCTTCTTGGCATTCCTAGGAATAGTGTGTCTACATGCTTCAGCCTGCTGAACTGCAAAGCTTTGAGTTACTACTGGTGCTGCTTCATCCTGTGCCTGCAGATGAAAGTTTCCAAGGAGTCTCGTAAACCCAGTGCACAAGCTGAGAGAAGGGATAGAAAACTGCATAGCCTGTAATACTGCAATATTACAGTATTGTCTACTGCTGCAGTAACCCCCAGCTGTGCTTGGAAGGTCTCAGGCATACCAGTACCACGGCTAATCAGTGAAGCAGCCAATAGTAATTCATGGCCTTGACTACTGAGTAATTCAGTATGGCTAAGATATATGTCTGATCCAGCTCAAGAAACTCAGTAAAGCCACGTCCTCTTTCTACAGTACTTTTTGATACTGCCACTTTAACCCTGTTTTTGAATTTGCGTGTTTATTTTTCTAAACAATAGTTAAAAGGCATGACACTTGAAATGATTATAATACCCCCCATTAAATCCTTGATATTATTTCCTTATGTACTGTCTTTGACCATTTAAAGTAAATAAGGCAGGAATGTTAACAGCTATGCAGAGACGATCATAAAATCATAGATGGACTCTACTGGAGTTTCAAAATGCACAACTATATTATAAGTGCAGAAAGCAGCCAGTAAGTATATGTGATAGAGTATGAAGTCTTCCTTATCCTGCTACTGGATTAGAGTCAACCTTGGCCCTTACAAACCCCTTTATATGTGATTTCCAAACCTAAATTGTTTGGAATCAGCTGTGAAGCAGAAATGCGGTCAGTAATAGCAAAGCAACAAGAGGATTGCTCATGACCTCAAACCATTAGTTTCTCAGAAAGTAATATGTGATACCACATCAACTCCACTGTGGTTTCGGGATATAAACCGAAGCTGAATTTTTCATTCAGATCTGCTAAGGAAGACGGTTACATTTTTGTTCTTTGAAATGGAATACTTTTCTAACCAAAATATTCCCCTCATTTTCCAGCCATCTGAAATGAGGTTACAAAAGAAAATTGCAGGTCCCATGCGTTAGAAGGACTCGGGAAAAATGTCAAGTGACTTGGAAACAGGCATACCGAATAAAAGTGTCATCAAGATAGAGGCAGATTGGGTCAAGACTTACAGCGAGGGTGACTGGTTCGTATTTCTTGGAGATGGTTCAGAATAGGAATGCTGCTTCTCCTGAGGTTTTTGAAATGAAGAGGTGGTTATAGTGACGTGGCGATGTTGGAAAAATAAAACTCAAATCTGTAATCTGGAGTCACCACTCACCTGTCATGGCTGAGATGCTGAAGAAATAGTAGCTATAGAGAGAGTACATAGAGAACATAAAGTGTATATTATATTAACAACGTTACATTTTCCAAGAAAGACAGTGCTTTTAGAAAGCAAATGTCATGTACTAAAAGTATATTTTTTCCCCAATTCTCTGATGTCCAAGCCAACTGAAATTGATTTTAAACTAAAGACACCAATGTGCCTGTTTCTTACAACAGTGTGCTTGGCCAGAGAAGTGGTGGATTAGAATACACTTAAATTTGGGTTCCGTGACTCCTGGAGAGGAAACTGTGTATGGTACCTACCAATAAAAATGCTGGCTCCTCTACAGCATGCCCTTGGGCATATTCTGTTTAAGTGGCTTGAAAATGTGATTATTCTTTATGTGCCTGTCCATACTCTGTTTCCTTATGGAGAAAATGACACAATGTCTGCAGTTTGGAATATTGCTTTTGCCATACCTTTTAATGGTTATCTCCATTTATGAAAAAAAAATGTAACAGAGACCTTCACATAACGATGGCATAGAAGGTTTAGCAGACACGAATTGTTACCTGCATGTGGTGATAAAGTTAGAAAACACCTTAAAGAAATCAAAATTTTTTTTGTTTGATCTGATCCGTAGAAATTCTTTTCCTTTAATTTCTTTTCCCTTGTGGTATAAAACCATGCAAGTCTGTTCATTCTTTCATCAAAAATGATTCAGACCTGAGGGACACTTGTAATTTGGAAATAATTAGTAAATAAGTCAGATAAATACTATCCATTGAGAATTGTGAAAGCACATTGGACAGGATTCATAAAGAGCTGTATCAAATTCTAACAATTAAAGCTTAAAAAAAATTATCAGTAGTTAATATGATAAGTCCATTTCATCATAAATTAGTTCACTGTTAATAATTTCTGCTGCTTTCTGAGCAATCTGAAGAGATTTTGCAATTTCAAGAAGTAGTTAAAATAGAAGAAATAGTTCTGTAGAAGTACAGCATCTTTAGACTAAACTGTATCCAGATATCTGATTTGTAATATAAAGCTGGGATGTTAGTATTTATGTACAAATGCAGTCAGTAAGGTTGTGTCCCCAGACCTGCATGTTAAGTCTGTAGCTGTGGTTACACCCTTCTTCCCAATTAACTTCAAATATTATTATTACTTTGTTCTTCTTCTTCCAGGATACAACATGTCCATCTGCTTGTTTAAGAAAAGCCCAGTGGAGCTCATTTTCTTAAGCTGCATTCAAAAAACAAAAACAAACAAAAAAAGCTTGTGAGACTGCTGTCACTGGTCACAGAATTGGACTGTCAAAGTGGGAAAGCAGAATGTGAGGTACAAGCAGTGTTTGAATGCATGTAGCATGTAAGTAGATAGCCTGCGACACAGTTCTTGTTCTTAAATTCATCTTTAAATCTTTGTAGTCCTCTACTTAAATTTCACTTCAGGACTGTAAGACACTACAGGATTGTACAGTAGCTTTGTAGCAATGTAGGGATATGGTTATGTAAATACGCAGGGCTGTGCCATTCCTTCCTGGGAAACCCAGTGTCTGATAACCCGATGTCTCTCATGATGCCCCAAGGTCTCACAGAGGTAATACCAGGCTCCATATTTGAGGTTTCTGGGATTTTTATTTCATACAATTCACTAAAGTTACTGGAAATACTGTGAAATTATATAATGCATAGATAATTAAAATGAAGTAAAAGTTAAAATGAATTAAGGACATACACTGTTCCTATATTCTCTTTTATTGAATTGGTGTGGTTTTTTAATCGATTAACCGAAGTGGGTGTGGTAGTGAGTAGATTTACTACTAACGACAGGTTTCCTACTAGTGAGTGTGGATTACCAATGCTTTGCTGTACCACCTCATGTCCAAATACAGAATCACATGAGTTTTACTCTTTTACCTCATTTCCTGAACCACGGTAGACCAAGCAGAGCAGAATGTTTTGTACAGATTATTGAAAAACCTGAGAAATTTGGAGTCGACTGTAGACAGACGATGATGAGAGCAAGAGTCTCATCACTGCTTGATGTCATTTATGATTGCTGCCAGTATATCTTTTTGCATTTTTATACCCATGTTTAGCATGAACTTCAATGTGTTTTTCTCCGATAGTTATATATAAAAAAAAAAAAAAATCTGATTAAAGTAGGGAAATTTTGCTCTGCTTGCAGTGATCCTGTGTAGCACACCCAGACCTGCTGTAGTCATTTTAACTGTAAAACATCTCCATCAACATTACAGACTTGAAATACAGATGCAAATCAGGAAATAAGAATCATCATCAAAATGTTAAAAACGTTAAGCACGAGCTTTTAGATCAGACTAAATGTTAGTTCATTCATTTAGTCTCTGAACAGGACTGAAGCAGGACTGAAAACCATCAACAAAATAGGCTTGACAGGATTGGGTGTTGCTAAGGAGTTCATCTATGTTAAAACAAAGATTTCTTTCTCAGAACATTCTCCTTTTGTGCTGGCAGAGAACCTTTTCCTGGTTGATTTAGGGCAGTGAATTGGCTTCACTTTATTACTTGCTCTGCGCATTTAGCACTTAAAAGCTGCAGACATGGATTGAGGATGTACTGTGGTAGGCAAGGGGCAAAAACACGTGGAAGTTTGTCTCCATTCTTACCAACTTTTTTCTTGATTCTGCAAGTGGTTGGTGTCAGGGTTGCTGATAGCCTTCTGAAGTGGCAGATGGTGCCATGGAGAGGGAAAACTCATGTTTTCTGGGAAGGCCACAAACCTAAAGAGAAGCAAGCGCTGGCTCCAAAGAGGCTCCCAGGGAAAGCAAGCTAGCAAGCAGGCGGGTACGCTCAGGGAGTGTGAGCAGACCCCAGCTACTCCTTGCAACAGCCAGGAGGGAGCCTGCGCCCATGGGTACTTAGTAGCCGGTGTGCCACAAGGGAGAGAGAGAGTTTCAGATGCACCTGACATCTTCCTGAGAGGATGTCAAGAGGATACACATCATCTGTGGCTCGAGGGAGCTGCTGCTTTTTGTGGGGCATCCTCCAGCACTCCCGTTGTGCATCCTCCTCCCTGCTGGGACAGTGACTGCTTCTGTTCACTTCTCTCCCATCCCTCTCTTCTCTGAGAGAATTGCGTTCTTCTAAGTGGAGCGTGCAAAAGATAGGCAGTGTTTTTGCATATCTTGGCTACTTAAAGTAAGTTTTAAAAGGAGGTCTTTTTAATGAAATCAGCAGTATTTCAAAGGACTGCCTGTTGGCTGAAAACCAAAGGCGATGTAGCGAGCATTTGGAATCCTAGCAAGTATTTTTATGAAAATTTTGTGAATTCCACCTGTTGAAGAGTTGCAGAAAGGGAATATTTTACATGTACACTGATTAGCTTCAAACTTCAAAGTTGATATTTAAATGGAGATTTTTTTCCTCTGGAGATAAAGACACGTCAACAACCTCTGCCAACTGTCTTAGTAAGAAATACATTTTCTATTTCTCAGATTCATCTGTAGTTGCCTGTAGATCTAAAAATACAAGTTTTTAGATTCCATTGTCTCTTATGATGGTAAAAATTGCATCAAATGGTAATTCCACAGTTCCAGTGAGGATGAGATCAGAATACTATCCTGTTATTTTATAGCAAAAACAACTAATGCAACTGTCTTGCAGACCAGACAACTTTCTCGCCTCTCACCTCAGTTTCCCACAGTTTTAATGGTGTCAGATCTTTCAGAGACCCTAATTTTTTTTTTCTTCTCCTGCTACCTTCCACCTTGTAAAGTCATTTGTACTTGTACAGAGTGGACGGCAAGTGCTGGCCAAGAGGACTGGTAGTACTTTACATGCACAGTGCATGGGTACTAATGACTACACAAAGGGTAAAGCTGTGTAGAAGCCAACCAGCAACCTTGATTTGACACTATTCCTTGTGCTGGTTCCGTGGTGGTAGTAGTCCTCAGAGATCCTGTGTCTCTGCAAAGAGTTCAGGTAGGATTCAAGTTCCAGTGGTTAGGATCAGGTTACAAACAGCTGTATGTCCCACAGAAGAGATTTCTGTTGATCTTGTCGTAGTTTAAACTAATATTGCCTCGAGCCATGCATAAAACTGCCAGAACAGAGGAGGAAAAAAAAGAAGGAAAAAAAGAACCCTTAAGTACAAACACCACTTTATTTTGTTTTATGAAGCCAAACAAAACATGCCGGCTAGTGTAGGTTGGCTTATCATCAACAGAGTCATGTTAGTATTAAAATCTGAGGGGAGGAGAAAAAAAAAGGGGGGGAGGCAGGGGGGTAGGAGGTAATCCAGTCCAGGAAACTTCAGTTTTGGATTGTATTTGTAATGTTAAAAGGGCTTAACTGAGCTCATACTTCAGTTTGGCAGACCTTCTTCCAGAGTGAAACTTCTCATTCAAGCTTTTAGCCTAGAGCAAATAAGCCTGTACAAGACATGTTGTTTGTATGTGTATGAGTGTATAGAAGCAAAATACTAACAATGATAATTTTCTAAATGTTCTTTTACAATTATGTTGCTAACATAAACAAATGGGAGTTGGCACTGAGATAGAGGTGAGAAATCGGGAACAATTTATTTACCATTGTTCTTTTTTCGTTTTAAAACAAGGGCTTGCTTGCTTGCTTTCTGGAACAAATGTGAAAAGACAAACTAGAGCCTAATAAAAAAACTAGTAATAAAAAGCAAGACACAGTGCCTATAGGACTTGCATTATTGGAACATAGAGTAGAAACATACTCTATAGATGTAAAAATTACTGCTACATTGAGATATGGATATTCAGTATATCTCAGAGACATTATTGCGTTGGAGTGGAAAACTGAAGTTCTCAAACCATGTCTGCTCGGAATAGTTTGTGAGTTTGGTCAAGGTTTTGTGACACTGTTGGCACAGACCTTTTGTAACTATGTTCTCTGTTCACGTGCATGTTAGTATAAATGTTTCCTTCTTTCAGGAAGCAATTCAGATTGGCCTTTTGCAGTGCAATTACTGCTATGTTAAGTTCAAGTAATATAGCATCTAAAAACATTTATGGAGCAAAGAAAAGAAGCCTTTTATTCTAACCTTGCCAAGAGCAGAAATAAAATGGGCTGTTGTGCTCAAAGTGTAGAACTGCATGAGGATTTGTAACGTCCTATTTCTTGTGGTTTAGTCTTGTGTGCAGTCTGAGATTTGTGTGATTTAATGAGACTGTGATTCGTTTATCCTGTCAAGCTTTAAATAAAACACCCTCAAAGCAATTCCTTCCTTTTTTGAATTATGTGTTTTTGCAAGTACGGTATCAAAAGCTGTCCTTTAAAAATAGGGGAGAAACCAAATACAGTTATATATGCTGGCTGGATTTTTTTTCTTATGTTTTATTAGACACTGAGTAGACTATCCATTTCTCTGCATCTCTCTGTTGTGTTTCAGGCCTTAAGATATTCCTGCCATCATGTTCGGTAACACATGACATCAGTATATAGGCATGGGCTGCTCCTGAACTGTGGTTTTGCAGGAAGAAAGTGATTAAAACCTTATTCTGTGGGCAGAGAAGGATCAGTCCCACAGAAAGCCAGGCTGTGCTGAACACAGGCAGTAACTCCTGCTTCTGCTCGGGGTTTTCAGGCACCAACCGTGCCTGTAGTTTGCAGCATCGCTGCATGGGGCGTGAAGTGACGTTCACAGGGTGGAAGAGGGGAAAATACATGCAGCTGTTTTGGATAGTAATCCATCACAAAGCTCAGTCCAAGGGCACCCTGGTGCGTGGGGTGGGAGGGGAGTGAGGGCCACGCTCCACCTGAGGAGCGCAGTGGGTGCTCCATGGGGTCCCCAAGCACAGGGATGGTGGGAAGCAACACATGGTCCAGGGGAAGAGCTGCCTGAAGGGAAGGGGGGAAGACCCAGCACAGGTCCTGCTGCTCACCCAGATCTCCTATCTGTTGCAGGAGCATGATGGTTTCTTTCCCATCAGTTGCTTGGGAGAAATAGGGTAGGATGTTCTGGGCCAGAGCCTACCCTCAGCAGGAGCAGGACTTGCTTGGTGCTTCCCTGGAGGGAAGGGTTTGCTTCCAGTTCTCACCCGTTGGTGCTGCGGTACCCCTGCCCTCTGTGCTGTTTTGCAGCTGGGCTGGCCAGCTGGCTTCCTTCCTGCCCACCACAGCCTCTCTCTCTCCCTTCCTCTTCCTTCCTTTCTTCTGTGTGCTCACTTCCTCCTCATTGACCTCCCCTTGGCAATAAAAGAAAATACCTTGATGAAGTGCGTATGAATGAATGGAATACAAGCAAACAAGTGGTTGGCATCGGTCTGATTGCCTTGTTTCTACACTTGGCTTTTATCTCCAGCCAGCTTGCCTTTTCAGCATGCACCCTCCTGCAGATGCACAGCATTTGGCTTCACAGGACCCTGATGCTGATCAGGTCCCCTGGGAACAACTGTAGTTCTGGTACATCTTGCAGTTTATGAGGGCAAGCAGAGATGCACAAATGTAGTGCAGGGAAAAACACGGGCTGCTTTGTGGCCTGATCCATGAGGTTTTGCTTGAGTAGAGGAACTGCTCAGATGTAAGAGTGCAGCCAGCTGGGATGGTCTTTGTACAAAGCTGGCTGCCTCTATGATTATCCGTGAATTTCACTTTGTAGAGGACTTACAGTATCTTTGGATAGTTGCAGCGATTTTACACTGATAGGAGTTTTTGTTTGTTTGTTTATTTGCTTTTTGCCTGGTGCTTGGATGAAGAGGCAGTGCTATGGCAGCTGAAGTGTGACTGAAAACTGCCCAGACCAGCCAGCTGGTACTTCTGCAAGTGGTGTGAAGATAGTTTAGCAGCTTCTCTGCTGTGCGTGAGGACGTGCGAGGGACTATGGCCAAGGAGGTGGTTTCTGCACCCATGTCCTGTGGTAGAACCAGGCAGTGCTGACATTTGGTACAACCTTTGCATCTGCCTGTGAACAGGGCAAGGGCACTGCAAAGGTCTGACAAGAGCAAATGGCAGAAACAGGGCTCAGATGTAGGTAAGGCTGAGTATACGTGGTACAGGGATATATGAGGGGCTCCTTGAAAGGCAGTTGGAGCTGATGCAAGGTATGTTATGAGGATTGCTTATTTTCAGTGCAACTGTGTGATACTTCTGCTGCTTTGTAGTTTTGTTTGAGAAGCCTGGAAGTGATTCACACCAAAGTTGTTCTTGAATGTCACGTGCAGTGAAATATAGTGCATTTCTATAAAAACCCTTAGTTATGACACCAAGACTGTGGTCAGCTCATAACCAGTCTGTAAAAGACAAAGAGGTGATGTTTTCTTCCCTGACCTGAAATCTGGGAGGAAATTCTGTCTGGAGTGTTGAATCTGTGTGTATTGGAGAGTGAGAAAAAGTGCAACAAGTTGCATAGATGGAGGTTGACCTGTGAGGTGCAGTTAGTCACTGTGAAGCCAGATTTCCTTTGGCCTTTGATGCTGTGATGATCGTTTCCATTGTCAGTGGCAAAGTCTGCATGTGAGTCTAAGAGCTAGTATGGTTATTTTTACTTATCTCATGTCTACCCACACTCACATAACCTGCATGTAGTCTCTGGGCTGTGCAGGCGATGTTGTGGGCTGTAGGAAAGTGATAGCTGGCTTCAATGCCAGGCAGCTTGAACTTGATGGTGGAGAGTGGGTATCAGATGCATAGAAGATAGCTTTGACCTCCCACTAAAACCTGGAAATTTATGCGTCTAAGTCCCCGTGCTCCTACAGAGTAGTCTAGGACACATTCCTTGGCAGAAGCCCCACTGAGCATTTCTGCAGCTGTTGGCTTGCCAGCTCGAGTGGGTTTTACTGCAAGTCTCACTATATTTGGTAATTTCCATACAGCCTGGTCTACTGGAAATGGGTCATTAGTAAAAATAAAAAAAAAAGCACTACCACCACCCCCCAACTTGAAATCCTAGCTTTTATCAGAGAACCTGAAAGCAGGCGCACTGCTTGCCTGCATTCATCCCCAGGAGCAAACAAGAACCTGAGACTCTGCTTTCCAAATGCCCTGACTTGGGACACTTGGCTTGCATTAAACGAGTGATTCGGGTTAGCAATACCATCATTTGTGTGCTTCCCAAGGAATCTTCCCTAAGAAGAAGGTAAATACATATAGGTTAAAAAGGCACTGAGCAATACTGAAAAGAAAAATATCCTACTTCTGAGTTGTTTGGATGCTTATTCTTCATTTCAGAAGACGTTTTCTTTGGTTGCCACAAGTAATACAGAATGCAGCTTGACTCCTCTGAAAATAGCATTGGAGGAAGTAGCCAGATTTATTGGGACTAACAAGGAAGTTGTCCAAAAGAGATTCATTAATTAAGAGGCCTCATAAGACCAATAAGCCAATAAGACAAGTGCCCAGGTCATCAACTGAATAATATACATCTTTTGGCAGTCACCACTCCCCACAGGCTTGCCTGTCTGTTGCTGCCTACTGTACGGCTTGCACCACAGAAATGATGTGATAATGCTAAAACCAATTTGGCACTTCCCACATGAGAGGGTGAATGTGCTTCCCCACCCTGGAAATGCAACCTTCAGCTGTCTCGCCCTATGCCAGAGGTTTCTTCGTACCCTGGAATTAGCTGACTAAGAGATGAAGCAGACTAAAGGACCAGTTGCTATCTGTTCAGGCTGCCTAAACTTTCCATCAAATAAACCCCAGTCTGATTCTCAGCCCTCTGGGAACGGTTGCCCACAGCCAACATTTGCTACCCCAAATAACCCCGAGGTGACCTTCTCGCTGCAAAGCTGCAGCCAAGAAAAACCCTGTTTAACATAACAGTGCACAGCTTAGCACATCAACTTGAACCATTCTGACCTCTGAGCCACTGGGGTCTGTACAAATTAATTTAACAATAGACAGTGTTGAAAGGGAGGAATGTTTCAAAGGAATAAAAAAAAAAAAAAAAATCTCCCTCATCCATCTCTTCTCATTTAAGAAATAGTCAGGAGGCCTACTTCAGAAAAATTAGAAGTGCTCCTGTTGCCAAACAATGGGCTATATAGAGGGAGGGGGGAACACATTGGTATCTTGCATCTTAGTGCGTTGAAACGAAATTTCCCATAAGTGAGTGCTGCTTTTGGAAAGTTGGCCTTTAATTTCCACCAGGGAGTTGACTTTATTTCCTGGGATACTTTGCAGATACCCCTGGGGTTTGCCTTTATTTTTCATAGCTGCTGCTAGTACTTCTATTAAGCAAATATATAAATCTCTCCTCTCTACCCACTGCGCTGATTTGTGCCTTGCCTCATGCTTTCCATGGCTTCCATGCAAGCAACCTGACTGGGTAGGAAAAACTTCTCTGACCATACAGTAGTTGGGACTTAAATCAGCTGATGATTGAAAGGGCTCAGCAAATAGGAGATATGTAGCAAAATGCCCCCACTGGGGCAAAGAGGTGCTTTATTACTTCTGCTGAATGAGAAACTGGGTCGAGTTAAGCCTTGGAGGTTTTCCCCTGGTGCAGGCTTGTTCCTCTGGTCTTCCTTAGGCTGAGCTTTGACTTCAGCATTGTCATTTTTGGTAAGCAGGCAGGATTGTTAAGGCAGGGGTTTTGAAGCTGGAGACGAGAAACAACATGAACAACAATTTTAAAATTTCTGTAGATTTGCTTTGACAGCTTGGAAGCTGCATGATGAGCACAGATGAGAGAGATGGAAGTTTATTCCTGAAGGATCTGGTGGACTTCAGTAATTGCATTCACGAAACCACCTGTTTTTCTTAATTCAGCCAGTGTCATTCATTACAATTGTCATTTCTGGTTTCCTACACAAACACTTTTCTCTTTGCAGCTGAGATGCGCTGCCTTCACGAACATATGGCCTGAGCCCAAGCACACGCCCCAGGTGGTGCTGGGGGAGATGCCCCGCTGAGTAGCACAGGGGTCTGATGCCAGCGGGGGGGAGCATGAGGAGGGGCTGACCTCTCCTCCCAGACACTGCCAAAGGCAGCGACTGCGAGCTGTGAGAAGCCGCAGAGGCTGAGGGGGGAGCCGACTCGATGTTTTGTGCGGAGGGAGATAAGATAAACTGATATTTCATTGGGCTTACTGCAGCTTTCCACTCGCAGCCTTCAAGATCCTGTGAGGTTACAGGGGTCCTCTTGCAACTAATACAGTAATGACCTTGAATTCGCTTCCAGCTCAGCTGTACTGCTGGAGGACAAGGCTTTTCTTGTGAGCAAAAAACATTAAAGCAGCACAGAGATTTGCCTGCATAGCTCCGGTCTTCAAGAGATTTGAGTATCCTTTCTGAGGCCCCACTTGCAACAAGGGATTGTAGATAAGCTTCTGCAGTAGTTAATGGGTAAAGTTTTCTCATTTATTCTCACTGGTGTCTCTCCTTTTACTTGCAGTGTTGACAAATATACTGGTGTATGCTGATATTTTCTCTTATGTAGGTAATTTTTTGCTGCATGATAAAGGTAATCCTGTGCGTGCTCACATGTGCATGCTGACCAATACAAGTGTGCTCTATGACTGTCTAAGTGTTAGCGGGGAAAAAAATCATTTGCCTTGATTTAAAAATAATTAATAATGCAACTAATTCCTTTTTCAGATTGTAACCTGAATGTCAAATTTAAGAGTCCAGACTAATTCTTCATACTGAGGCAGTCTGCTGCACCAAGCACGCGTTATCACAGACAGTTAGAAACTTTCATGGTTTCACACCTGAATTAAGACTAAACCCTTTCTGTTTCTTATCAATTTCTGGTGATAAAACATAATTTGAAAACCTGAGAAAAATATGAGATTTTGGTTTGGGTTATGTTTAAATTGTGGTTAAACTTGCTGCGTGAGTCGGTGGAAAATATTAGTGACTTCTTACTTTATAGCTTCTACTTCCTGCAAGCTTGTCTGTTAAAAAGGTTCTGCAAGACGCTTCCTTTGTGGATGCTATAAGAAATGTATATTCAGCAGGAGAAACATCTGACTGAGCAAAGACTAACACAGTGGTTTGGAAACCACGTGTTGAAAAGTGCTGGGGAAACACAGCAGGGAAAATGATAAAAAGGGATGAAAGCAGTTCAGACAGGCGAAGAATGCCACTTTAAAAATGCAAAACATCTGAACACTGATGAGTGGGCAGGTTGCAATAACTTGAGGGCAGACCTAAGTTGCACAACAGTCGTATACTGTAAGTAGACTCCCACAGGACATAGCCTGTAGTGATTTAAAATAGAAAGGGGGGGGGAAGTGTCAAGGTACTGCAGGGAACAATCTTGCAGCAGAGTGCAACTAGGAAATGGGTCACTTGGAGTAATAGCTTTTTCTTTCCATGTGGTTTGTGTAAGCCAAGCCAAACGTGTGTGGAGCACAGGGTTATTGTACCCATGAATTTTTTTCAGTGTGTTAGAAATGAAATTTGGTCACCCAGGTGTGACACTATGAATCCTCTCTCTGTCTGGACAATTCCTTAAGTCCCAAAGTTAGCTTGCATTTTTTTTTTTTAAAATGTTCTAGGCTTTGCCTGGATTACTAAAATAGCCCATGTTTAGGAATGTGATGCTGTGGCCTCACATTCCAGAGGGGTCAGCAGAAATGCTAGTCCTAGTCTGAAGTGTCCTTGCTCATAACACCTGAGATTTGTTCTCACCTCTGCATTGTGGTAGACAGTCTCCTCATCTGTGCTGGAACAACTGTGTGTGTGACCATGCTGAAATGGATAAAAGAGCTGACCCAGTTTAAAAAAAAAAAAAAAAAAAGTAACCTTTAATACATATTCCCCCACATCCCTACCCCTGCTGTATTAGTGTATCAGGGCAAACGGGCCTGTTCGGAATATGCCAGCTCTGTACACAGCGGTGTTATACAAGCTGGTGGAGGCACGGGGCAGGGGCAGGGGTAAGGAGCACAGCAGGGAGTGCCTTGCACCAGTGGTACTGCCCATTTCTTTTCAATGTGAAAACACAGCCTCAGCTTCATTCTAAGCTTGACTCAAGCTTAGCTTTGAGATAGTCACCATACATTACCACTTGAGTATGGTTTTGGTCCCTCCTGGCTGTCAGGTGTAACCAGCCAGTGTGTTATCAGAGGTGTGTAAGCCGTGTGTGGTGTTCGGATGTGGTCTGATGGGATGCGGGCTCCTGTGGCACAGGCTGCGAATGAAATCTAAACCTGACCCTGCTCCGTTTCCCCTTTTCTGACCACTGCTGGCTGGCACAAGTGGCTTTTAAGTGGCACCATTAAGTGGTCATTGAATCATATGTGTTTAGGAACAAAACTCAAGAAGAAGGGCTAATTTTTAATCCAGATCGGGTAAGTGATCTGTCACTGAGTAGTCCATGGAGTTAGTTATGCTGCAGTGTTGCAACTGAGGCTGACGATGAGTATGGTGCAGGAAGGTGAATGATAAGGCTTATGGTAAGGGAGGGGTGGACTTTCATCAACTGACTTTGCCACCAAAGTCCACATCACCTGATGACACAAGTGAGTTCATGTAAGGGCATAGTGTGTGATGGTCCAGCAATGTGTTAGTGTGTTTTCATTGGAATGAAGCCCCTTCAGTCACACTTCATTTCATTTTGGACAATGCATCATCCCTCCATTAGTACACAAGCTGTCCAAAATCCCCAGGTATTAGTAGAGAGCAGATTTCCAAGTCTAGGACTAACATTCCTCCCCCATGCCTTCCTTATGTAAATCTCCATCGTTATCCTAAAGGTATGTATTTAGTTGGATGTGCCAGTCATCACCCATTTTGGAAAACACAAACTCCTTGTGCCTTGATGTGCAGAACTCCTTTGTGTCACCTCAGCGCGTGTGCAGCATCCAGGCAGAGGATCCAAACAGTCCTTCTCTTATTCAGGTCTGATCCTGGGCTGCGCTCCCCAGCAAATGATTTGGCCCACAGAGGCTGTGCCAGTTCATACTAGCTAGGGAAAAGAAAAGGCCCCCCTCTGACTCGCCGGTGTGATGCTCTCCCCTACTGTCCCTCAATGAAATCCATAGAGCACTGTCTCGTCAGGGATTTGGGCAAAGGACGACTGTCCAGATGAGTTTGTGCTCCCTGCTGGGTGCGTTTGAGCACGGGCTGTTTTGCTTGCAGTCTCACTGCATAAGGACTTTTCATGGCAAAAGAGAAGACGGCTAATGCTCTCCCCACTGTGCTTACAGCCAGGCATGGGCTTTGCTTTTGCTCTCGTAATGGTACGCTCTGTACAGCAGAAGCAGGCAGGCACATGATCTCCCTGAAGGCAGGATCCAGTGTTACTGTAGAAACTGGCCACCAGCTTCTTTTGTAGCTAGCAGCTGTCACTGTGTGGTTACAGCCAAAGCGTGTCACTCCTACAGTGTCTGCAGGCTCTAGAGTTTGTTTCTGCTTCAGAATGCTCCGTGCTACAGCTTAGAGATTAATTCTGCAGCTTCTATCAAAGCTTGTAAAGATATTTCTGAATTGTATCTATTTTTAGACCATTCCTGATTAATATTTGATGTTCTTTCCAGGTTTCATTTTCCTTCACCAATACTTCAAGGCACAGAGGAGCTGGTAAAGGCACTGCCATGAAACCTAACTTGAAGCAATGGAAACAACTCATGCTGTTTGGGATCTTTGCATGGGGTCTGCTTTTTCTGGCCATCTTCATCTATTTTACAGATAGCAATACTGCAGAGCCAGTTCCCAGTTCCTTTTCTTACATTGAAACTAAGAGGCTTCTGCCCCTTCAGGGCAAGCAGAGAGTCATAATGGGAGCCATACACGATCCGTCATTCTCTGAAACCGTTGATGGCAATGAGGTACTGCTTAATGAAGATCTTTTAGGTACCTTTAAGTCAGGGACTGGAAGTATTAAGAAATGGACTGATTTGGAAGATGCCTTTAGAAGTGAAGATGAATTTTTTCCATCCCAGATAGGAAGAAAATCAAAAAGTGCTTTCTACCAAGTGAGTGATGATTATTTATTTGCTGCTGGTCAGCCTCAGTCACACAAAAACCTTCAAGAGATAGCAAAATTCATCTCAGCCGATGAGGATAATCCAAAAGAAAATATTTTACAGAACAACTGGAGCCATCGGAGAAGAATGAGGAGAAGGAGTGCAAAGCATAGGAGAAGCCAGATGCTTGATGAATCTGATGACTGGGATGGGCTGTATTCCACAATGTCGAAATCCTTTCTTTACAAGCTTTGGAAAGGGGATGTCTCTTCTAAGATGCTAAACCCTCGACTGCAGAAGGCGATGAAAGATTATTTGAGCACTAATAAGCATGGGGTGCGGTTCAAAGGGAAACGAAACTCCAAGTTGACAGGCGACCAGCTTTTCTGTGAGCTAAAAGAAAGGGTGAATGTGAAAACAATAGATGGCAAGGAGGCTCCTTTCTCCACTCTTGGATGGGAGAAGCACGTTCCCCAAATTCCACTGGGCAAATTGTATACACATGGCTTTGGGAGTTGTGCTGTAGTTATGTCTGCTGGTGCAATACTGAACTCCTCTCTAGGGGATGAAATAGGTGGGTGAAATGTACCTATTCATGCACATATGTATGTACACATGGGTATTCATGTTTGTCTTTCAAAGGATTCATTCTTGTCAAGTGTCGGTCTGTAAAGGGTCTGGTTATTCTCTCTCACCAGCGTTACATGAGTGTGAGCTTACAGTCTTCAGTGAAGCTGGTCCTTTTCAGAACAATATAACTGAAAGGAAAATCTGGCCTGAAGTCATAATTTCATTTAAAGAAAGCAACGATGCCTTCTTATCATATTACAGCTTGTAATGTAAAAGGAGGCACTGGTTTCAACAGATCTGCCATATTTGACATTTTGCTGCAAAGTGCATTTATTTCTTCAGCAGATTAGAGCCATGTTCAGGTTTTATTCTGAAAAGCTGTGTTCTACCTGTATGTATTTTGGGGTGACTCACAGAGAAACTGCTTGTGGCATTACTGTCCCAGGCTAAATTTTGTCTCCATGCCAAGAAGCAGTAGAGCATCATCTTAATCTTCTTAAGATCCTTGAGTAGCTTTGCACTCTGAGGTCAAGCCCCCTGACCTCTTTTCCAAGTGTGAATTTAAATGAGTTGAAGTATCTCCTCCCATTGCTTTTCCATTGCTGCAATGAGTCAGTGAAGTTCACAGGTGCAGAGATACCAACATTACACAGAACTCCCCACTTAAAGTTGGGGGTTTTGTGATAGCTGTTCAAAAAGGATTGTGGAGCCATAAAACTAATCCAGGTCAGTTTCATTTTTTTCTTTTCAAAGATGAGTGTTACTAGTTGTGTTGACATCTCAGTAGTTCATTTTAGTAGTGCGTGTGCAGTATGCTAAGAGCATTGTAAGAAGGATGAAATGTATGTCTCAAGCTTACTTCTGGAGCAAGAAGAGTTATCTCCATCAGCTCTCTATAAAAACCTTTTGATGAGCACTTGTTAATCCTCCCGTCTTCCAGGACTTCACATTCCAATACCTGCTTCATCGCACTGTATCATCTCTTTGACACAGATGGGTTTTCTTTAAATCTCTGGGGTATATTAGAGCTGCTGTAATTATCAAACTGCTCTAATAGGCTTCCAGCACAACCCAGGTGCCCTCCTGGCCTGCAGCAAAAGTCAAACCAGGGTAACCCCCCAATTTCACAGGAAGCCCCAGTGATTTAGAAATCTCTGGGGTGAAATAGCTTAACTGTTCCTCCCATCTCCAGTGTGTTATTCTTGACTGAAACAAAATCTTCTTTTGTCAGTGTTCCCCACTACGCCCAGTTTACATCAGCACAGATTAGTGCTGTGCTGGAGAACCCATAGCACATCGTAACATACGGCAGCATGCGTCGTGACAAGCATGCCTGGGTGCAGCACAGGTGTGGTATTTGGGGCCCTTATACTCCTGTGTGTATCCATTCCCTCAGAAGACCCAAAATACAGAAAGATTATGCCATTCACTGCAGAAGAGCTTTTGATTTAATTGGAAATTTTCCTCTGATGCTACCTGAAGGGAGGAGATGCTGTTTTGTAAGGCCTGTGCTGAAGTTTCAGATCTCCTTCTGTCTGTTTTACAGCAAAGCATGTGGGGCAGCAAGACGCAAAAAAAAAAAAAAAAAAAAAAAAAAAAAAAGACTTTTTCTTAGTGTCCTGCAGGCCATGGGCAGGTATTTTTGACTGAGCAGAGAATTGGCTCAGAATTGTGGGGGCCCAACAGACTGCCAGCAGATATATGGGTCTTGGTGGTCACTGCTGCTCCTTAGAAGTGCCAGTGTATTGGAGATGTTGTGCCAGTGTTTTCTTCTTAAAATGGAAAATGGAAGCTCCAGCATCTATTGGTATTGTTATTCACACGGGGAAGGAGTTTTGCTTCCCATGCAGAGTCCAGGTAGTATGTGGTACAGCTGAGCTCCTGGCATTGCCTTTCTGCCTCCCCTCGAGTCCTTGAAAAAGGGAGAGGAATCTGATCTGGAAGAGGCAGGTCACATTGTGTAAGGTACTCTTTTTTTCTTTTTTTTTTTTTTTTTTTTTTCTCCTGTGCATGCACAGCAGTAGGAGAAGACGCTCTCCTGGCAGAGTTGGCATCAGGGCTGCCAGCTGTTGGTTGAAACCGCCAGCAGCCAGCCAGCTTGGAGACACCCAGGGCGCTTCCAGCTCTGTGGAGCCAGCCTGGCACCTGCTGAGCTCCTCTGTGTCTACAGAGGCATGGCAAAGTCTGCACCATTAGGGACGGGGGAAGAACACCCCATGCATGAGTTCTGATTTTTGGGCCATGTGCTGTACAGCCTTGAAGTTGTGTAGATGAAGGCTTTCACTATTTATCCTCCTGAAAAGAAAAAAAGGAGTTAGAAAGGGTCCAGCATAGGACCCTTCTCTTCATAGGCCTTTAGCTCCCTCTTCTGTGTTCCTATTAGAAACGCAGGCAAAAATTTTAATGTGTTCTTTTGCACACCCTACCCCTCATTTGTTTTTTTAATGAAACTAAGTATGGAAATATGTGCAAATACAGCACATACTCCCATCACAATCGTGCTACTTAATGGGGGACCCAATTGTTCTGGCATCATTGGGAAGTGACAGAGATCTGTGATCAAACCTCAAACTTCTTGTAACTTTGAAATGGTTATCTCCAAATATGAAGATTAAAATCAGTTAACTTAAAAGCAATTGTTATCAGTGTTTGGCAGCATTCTGATCAAGTATTTTCTGGTGAAGGAAAGGCTTTTACTCTTGATATGGAGAACCAGAGTGAATAATTTTGGAAATACAGTGCACTGTCTCTCAATTAAGTTGTGAACCATACAATTCCCATTTTCCAATCCAATTCCCAGCTACCCCTCAAAAGATTGTCAAAAATTTATCCAAATTTATATTTTTAAATTCGTAAGCAGGTTTCAGATATGAAGGACCTTTGTTTTTCTTTTCCTTCTTCAGAAATGCAGAGTACCTGCAGCTTCTGTTGACTTCATGTCTTCTAGCTTCTACACAATCATAGCTTATGTTTAGGCAGAATAAGGTTAGGTATCGGGGACAGATATGTGGCTGCTGCATAAGGATGTGGAAGAAGCCCCCAGTCCTTATTAGTTCCTGAGAAGTTGGGCTTAGTGGACGTTTGGCAAAATCTCTCATTTCAGACACATGTTTAAGCAAGCGAGGATGGCAGAGATTGGACTGCTGACTTCATGTCACACAATATTTTCTTGTCTGGAGTATAAGAAATGTGGAGTAAAGATGTGAAAGGATGGAAGATGGGAGTTGGATAGGGCCAGGCCTGAACTCCACAGAAGCATATTGGTTATCTTTTGGAAACTTCTGCCTACTCTGTTTTTGAGCTACAGACAACCACATTTGAAGTGACTAGAGATAAACAACTGTATAAACAATCTGTGTTAAGGCCCATTATGGCCTGAATCATATACTCTGCTTCAGTCAGTAGGAGGGATAAAAGCGAACCAGATGGGGAACGTGGACAAGGACAGTGTGTTTCTGGACAATGGACATCGTTTCTTACTGTCTCTCACTTCTTTTGCACTTTGATAGCCCCTTAAAAGAAACAGTGGGTGGGTGATCATCTTTTATCCAGCAAAGGATCGCACATAGTATCTACCCTTGACCTATACTTGACTTATAGCTGCTTTCTCTTTGGCACGACCCTGAGGTCAACAGCTTGTGGGGAAACTTTGACAGTTCAGCTCTATTAGATCTTTACTACCAAGGGATCCTCAGGTTTCTGTGTGTGACCATTTTTGTGGATTGACTTCCCTAGGTAGACTCTCTCAGACATGTACTGACCTTGAGAATAAGTAGGTTTGATTAATAGGTTTGGGGTGGTCTGAGATTTTTCAGATATTATAAAATACTGTGAAATACAAGCTTATAGTTGGGCATTGTTATTCATTTGAATGCACAATTAGATATCCTTGCAATTAACATGCTTTTGCATGGAGTAATTCTTTGTAAATTTTG
This sequence comes from Chauna torquata, assembly GCA_013399475.1. Classification (NCBI taxonomy): domain Eukaryota; kingdom Metazoa; phylum Chordata; class Aves; order Anseriformes; family Anhimidae; genus Chauna; species Chauna torquata. The sequence continues at coordinate 693,486 of VXAL01000523.1, read as the reverse complement.
CAATAGAGATAGCAAGCGATTATGTGTACTGGGTGTACTAATAACCTTTCCATATTAATTTGATCCAATAAAGAGAAATTTTTAAGTATTGAAAGCTAAACTTATAAATTACTACGATTTTTGTTTTCGGTGGATGTTAATGGTAATAACATGGTAGATGCAAGAGGATTTTTGTTTGCTTATAGTAGAATATTTACCATCCTTAGACTATCAAGATTAGGAGAAATGTGCAAGTTTTACATTAGTTTAGATCACTTGTTTTATTTTAGTGTTCTGTATTACTAAGAAAAATACAAATGAGTCTCTTATTTATGCTCCCAGATTCTCATGATGCCGTTCTAAGATTTAATTCTGCTCCAACACGTGGCTATGAAAAAGATGTTGGAAATAAAACAACCATGCGAATCATTAACTCCCAGGTAAGATATTCCTTTTGTGAATTCAAGTCAATGTCACTTCTGTACAAGATGACATTAAATTAATAACCTCTGAGAAAGTGTTGGGTAATCTGGGAAACAGCTAGTGATTTAACATTCATGATACAGAGCAGGTAAAAGTTCTCCATTACAGAGATGTTTACGCGTGCTGTCAGTGTAGAGTGATTGCAGCAGTTACTTGACATCCTTATTTCAAAGAACTGGTTTGTAGAGTTTCTTATGTGTTCTACATCTGAAAAGGCTCTGCAGGGTGCCAGAGTGATAAGTACCGAAGACCTTCACCACACCACCTCCAGGATCTTCACAAAGCCTGGGCTATGGGGATCCCAAAGATCTTTTCATATGTTCTCCAGTTCCCTAATTATTTCCTTGCTGGAAAGGAGAAAGAAACGGGAACTGAGTTGTCTTAGAATATAGCTTTAGGCAAGTCATCGCTCTTTAAAGATTTGGGGTGAACTAATTTAAAAAAAAAACAAACAAACAACCTTTTATGTCCTTTGGATATTACACCTGAGATAAGTTTGTTCATCTGAATGGAAACAGAAAATGAGATTTTTCTGCATATGAGTGTCAACAAATAAAGTGTGCATTGAGCTGTAGTGACACCTTATGGTTGTGAGTAGTTTCTTTACTTTTGAGAAAAAACTATTGCCTGAACTCTAATCTTGGGCAAGCTAAGCCTCTTTCCTCTTCATGAAATGCAGCCAAAATGTAACAACGAAATTACTGTGAAATTTTATGAAATACTGATATGGTGAGATTAATTAGTGATTAATTAGTGTACAACGTACTACACGGCCAATAGTATGGTTGGCCATGTAGTACGTTTTATACATACTGCTTCTTGCTGAAGAAAGCAAAATTTTCATTTACTGCTTTTCTTACGAATTCATTTTTTTTTCTTTTTCTCTGAGTGATGGTTCATGCAATGTCTGTCCTTGGTGGGTGTGTTCTCTGTGTGTATAAAATCATGTTCTTTGCCACCACATAAAGAATACTCTTCATGTCATTCCCTCCACATTCGCTTTGTAGCTTTTTGTGACAATGCAGGGCAGACTAGATCTTCGAAGTTATCTGGGTTAAATATGCCCCTTTTTGTTTTACTAACAGGAAGAAAGCAGGAATATCTTACTGTGGCTTTAGTGCTGAAATCAATGCATCAGATAACAGTGATCTTAGTGTCATTTAACTTTTTTTTTATATATATACTGTTCTTCATTTTACTTTTGTTTACTTTTAGTCAAAATGTCCTGATTGCTGACCATGCCTAAACTCCTGTCCTGGGGCAAGGAGGAGGGTATAGAAGCCTTACTTCGTTGACTAGTCTCACTAGGCTTCCTGTAGGAAAAGAGAAAACCTCCTTCTGGGAGTGGTTTGAGCTTTGTTAGCTCCTGAGTGAATTCAGAGAGACTAAATGACTAAACTAGCTGCTTTCTGCTGCCTGGGATCCTCCTCACTCCCTGAACTGCCGCGGTACACTCCTGCTGTGGTGGTAATGGAGGTTCATGTGGTGGTCTCTGCTGTGCTGTACATCACTTGCTCTCCACAAAGCCTCTCAAGAAAACACAGGGAGTGACTAAAATTCAGGCCAGGTCAGCTCATGCTGCTTCCTCACAAACATTTGTATTTCCACCACCTTTCTGCTCCTTCAAAGAGGTTGGAAGCCATCTGGGATGCTGTGGCCTCCTGCTGAGAGACTGGCCTTTCCACCCCAAGGAGAGAAATCTGCGCAGGTCACTTGATAAAAGTTGCTTTCCTTACCGATACTGAAGACGAGTAATCCACACTGGCTTTCTGACCCCCTTCTCTCCTTACTGTAGGAAATTCCTGCGTTCAGTTGATTGAAAGGCCGTTGTGGCCCTCTGCTTCCCTCATGTTCTCTGCTATGAAAGCCCAAAGGATGTGAAGGAAGCCAGTGCAGCCACAACACATATTGTTATTCCAGAGGAAACTCATCTCATGCATATGAATGCAGGCTCACTAAGAGCAAAATTTGTGTGGACAACACCTCTAAAGGACTCTTGCTTGCTGAAAGGCAAGTGAGAGCTCCTTTGTGTGATAACTGTAGAATTGAGCTTTCAAAAGCTTGACCTTTTGGTCTGTTTACTCTCTATTCTCAAGAAAGGAGTTTCAGTTCTCAGGCAAAAACTGAGAAATGGAGTTAGGGATGCTGATGGCAGGAAGGCTAATTCTGTTCTTGTTGTAGAAGGCTGATGGAAAGTCATTAAGCTCAAAGTTTATGGTAGAAAGAATATTGCTATGGCAACCATATTATTTTTCTGAAGAAAAATATGCATAATCAAATATGGCACATTGGATCATAAAGGGAAATGAAAATTAGTACGAATTTATTTGTCTGGAATGTTGATTAGTTAGTTTAACAGCTGGAGCCAAATTCTTGCTGTTTCAACCAGTGCTGAAATTATTTGGTTCAATCCTTTCTGAGACTGGATGCACCAGGGATCAGAGAGATCTGGTTAGGCATGGAGAGTCCAGGAAAGGAGAAGCTAGCACGAGTGAAAGGGAAGCGTGGGGTGGGAGGATCAGGCAGAGTACCAGAAGACGTGGGAGGGAGTTATGAGAGAACAGTAGATCAGAGCAATATCATGGTTACTTAAAAAACAGTACTATCACGTGCCTGTTCCTGGAATTCTTTTTTTAGATATGCAAGCTTTTACTGTTATGGTGTAATTTGTCTTTTTGGAGGTACTTCACATGAGACTGTGCTGCTGTTGAAATGAGAAAACAACCAAAACGGGGGAAAAAAAAAGAAAAATACAAAGACAAGAGAGTATCCCTGGGGGGCTGCAGCCCTTCAAAGAAAGCTACTCTGTGTCCAAAAAGAGGATCCTGTGGGCAGTGTGAAATACTGTAGCTTTCATTGTAGTGTTCCGGAACACACAGTAGTGTTGATATACAATTATGCAGCATCTCAAGTGGTCTCATCACATCGCTCGCAGATGGAGAGTAATTCAGCGTACTGCTACTTCAAACTGTCATGAGTGCTGTTTATGGCTAAGATGTCTTTATTTTATATATATATGTGTGTGTGTGTGTGTATAGATATACTTTTTTTTTCTTTTTTTTTTTTTTTTACAACACAAGGTCCTTAAAATCAACCAGAGTTGAAGTAGAACAAACAGGAGAGGGGGGAGGACTGTTCATTTTAGAGAAGGATTTTGCCATTTTTCTGGGTCCTATTTGCTTTTAACTCTGTACATTTTTTTGGATGTGTGTTTGCAGATTCTCACCAACCCAAACCATCACTTTGTTGACAGCTCCTTGTACAAAGATGTTATCTTAGTAGCCTGGGATCCTGCCCCGTACTCTGCGAATCTGAACGTGGTAAGATACCTGCTTGGTCCTTTCTTCCCAACCAGTCTGAAAACACTGGACAAAATGCGTGTATTTAGTACTTCAGCCTCCTTGTTCTCACTTATCACAATGAACCACAAAGTCTTTCTCTGAGGAGCAAGGGACACTATTTATGTGTAAATTGGTCAAAACTGGTTTATTGGTTATAAGCTTTTTTAGTAGCCAGCACTTGTACTGATGTGGACTGCTTTGAGGTGCTAGGATAGATGGATGATGGAGAATTTTTGATAAACTATTGCTGTTTTCACAAAACAGTGACTTTTCTGTGTTTGTAAAAGAGGGATGTTGCTAGATTTCGGAAGGAGGATTTATCAAGAAAGGTGAAGAATTGCATCCCTTTTTTCCCACCTTCCCCTCTGCTTTCCCAGACAAAATACAACACTCCAATAGCAATCTCTCTTGTCACCTTCCCCACTTCCCAGGCCTCCTCCCTCCCTGTCTTTCCTTTGTGTCCACACCCCCACAGCCATCTGCACCCCGCCGCCCGCCCCCTCGCTGAGAGCAGCAGATGTCCATCTGGTTGTCACTCAGGGAGTCTCTGCCTTGGCGGGTGCTGCAGCTCCAATGGACCAGTTATCTGATGGTTCTTGGCAGGGGGAGCTGGGAGCTGAGCAGGCTGCAAGGAGAAAGTAAACCTTCATCTGCTGAACTCCCATAGCAACAGATGCCAGAAGCTGCCTGCCTCCTACACAGGCTGCCTCGAGGCTGCTTCACGTGCTGCTGCTGCCATCAACAACGACAGGGACGCTTTCACAGAAAGGCTCACCCCCACGCCTGGGTCTTGTGTTAAAGCTTTTTGAGCCCCTTGTTTAACGGGGGCCTTTGAGTGGGAGTTGGGGTCGGCTCATCCCACTGCACTAAATTGCTTATTGGGAGTCTCTGCTCAAAGAAAGGAGGAAGAATGGCCCAGACTGAGGACCGTCTTGCTAGGACAAATGTCCACCAGCGCAGGCTGCTTTGCTACCTTTGGTTCTGTTCTGAAGAACCTGAGTGAAGCTCATTCATGTTGTTTTTCATGTAGTGTTAAATACATTGGATAACGTAAGATTTAAAGTTCTTACTTTTTTCCTCCCAGTGGTATAAGAAGCCAGACTACAATCTGTTCACTCCCTACGTACAGCATCGCAGGAAGAATCCAAACCAGCCATTTTATATTCTCCATCCAAAGTTTATATGGCAGCTCTGGGACATCATTCAGGAGAACACTAAGGAGAAGATACAGCCCAACCCTCCTTCTTCAGGTTTTATTGGTAGGTGTATCAAGGATGGGCCCAGTAGATGTGTTAGATTTAAAAAAAAAAAAAAAAAAATTGTATATGTGTACACTGCGTGGGTATCACATCCATATATATGTGCTGTTGTTCTTGCTGCTCTGTACAGAAGCAATGACTAGCCAAAGTGCGCACTATGAGACGTATGAAATAGTTGGGTGAATTGCTCTTCTGTCTTGCTCTTCATATCCATATTAAGCGTATCATATTTCTAAAATGTTGGAAGGATACAAGTAGTCAGAATAGCAAGACTGAGTCAGGGTCTTCCTTACTGAGGCATCTAGAGACACAGAGGTCAATAGAGCTCCAAATACCATCTTCCACTTTGGAAACTCATCCTTTTCTCCTTGACATTGTGATACTGGTCTGTGCATTTGCTGCAGTCAGAAGATGCTCTTATCATTCTTTTCATCTAAACCTGAACGTGATGATACCTGAGATTGTATCAGCTATGGGAGAACCAGTTCTGAGCACTTGTCTTGGGCTTTGTATGCAGTAATGGCATCCTGTGATTTTGTGGCGCTAACCAAGGGCCTTAGGGCGGGTGCTGAGGCTCTGAGAAGGGTGACATAAAGGTGTCTGGGATATGCCCATTGATGACCTGAGTGGGTTGTGCTTATCTGGAGCATGAGTGGAAAGAAGAGGAGGCCTGTGTTGGGGGAGGATGGCTTGGCAGTTGGTTACTTCTTAAAGTGAGATTTTTGGATCCTGCATGTAAAAAAGTCATAAGGAGAAGTCTGCTCATGTGGAATGATCTCACCAGCAGCATTCACATTTTGCAAAAGCAATTCTTGGAGTAATGAAGTTGTTGATAAAAATAGGATAACAGCTGCTGATCGTAAGAATAGTGATGAGGATCATTGTGCTGTCAATCTGTACTTCTACCATATATAAGGAACACTTCAAAAGCTTTCTTTGAAGAAACGTGAGTTAATTTCACTGTAAGAATAGAACAGTAATCTTCAACCCCGAATCTAAATGTTCCTGACAAGAAATATCCCCAAAGCAGAGGACGCTTTGAAAATATTAAGCATTAAAGAAGCAAAAACATTAGCATCAAAAGCCATACAGATATATATACACCGTGTGTACAGATGCAGATTTGGCTACTCCCCTATTTTATTTATAATAAATAAATATGTATTATTTATAATATATAAATACAATTTTATTTATATTGTTCTTTCCAAAGAATATGCTTAGACATTTTGGTAATGCTATTATTAGCTTCAAGAAAATAAGGCAGTAAGACAAGCTTATTGGGAGTCATATCTGCCTCATTTAATAACTATCTACTATTCTGATAGATGCATTTTAAATACTTTATTAGGGACAGGCTTCCTATTTTAGTAACCGTATTGAATGGATGTCTATGCGTTACATGTGTAATGAAATATAAACGGGGAGACAGCACAGAAACAGTGACTACGTATTGTCAAAGGGCAAGCTAAAGCACAAAAAATATAATGCAGCTTGGCAGAAATCTGAAAAGTCGTGTTGGTCTTCAGATCAGGTATCTCTCAGCAACTCATGCAGCAAATATCCAGTTGGAACTGAAGCTGGCGGACACAACTGAGTGCACCTATATGAAAGACATTCTGAATATCAAGCTTCTGCCTGATTATTATAAAATCTATAAAATTATCTCCTATAAAATTAAAGAATGGGTAAGTGATGGCCGTCATAAAATGAGTGTCTTTAATTTCAACAAGATATGGGAAAACAGTTTATTAAATGGCCATTCTGCTAATATCATTGTGCACAAAACAGCTATGTAAAGGAAGATAGGCTGTTTTGAGTAGCGTATGAATTTTCACAGGCAGAGGGACCCGTGTTTTTGCATCTAAGCTGTGTGTAGCATGGACCTTAGTGATTCAACTCACTTTATTGGAATAACTTCTTGTAAGTCTGTGTGCAATTCTGTGCAATTAGAATGAGTACAGGATCTGCATGAGGATGTGGTTTGTTGTCCACACTCACCCTGGCAGAAAGTCAGGCAGCCCATAGCCCTCTGTGAGCTGCAGTTACTTGTGGAGAAAAGGCAGTTCCTCAAACCACTGTTTTTGCTGCCAGTAACATGGAAAATTTTTGTTTTGTTGTTTGTTTTTGGCTTGTTTGTTTGTTTTAAAAAAGGTCAACTTCTGTTGACCCTTTTGTTACAAGCTTTTTAGCCTTTTTTAGCTCCAGCTTAAAAAATTGGATAAATTTAACAAATGAAATCATGGAAACATCAGCATATTTTCTTTCAGGAATGTTTTAGGGTGGTCTTGGGGTATTTCTTCAGTTACTACATTTTTCACCTGAAATTTTTATCCATTTCTGTTGCTTAGCATTATTTATAAAAACTGAGTCTTCCTAAAGGGAGGATTTTTGGTGGAACATATTCTCATGGTGTTTCTCTGCAGCAATGAGTCACTGTCCTTCAGCAGCAATTGATGTCAAGGGAATCTTTTAACATTGTCAAATAGCTATGTTAAAGTGCTTAAGTCACAATATTATTATTAAGTCTTTTGGAAAAGGGGCCAGTGGTTCAAGAGGCAGGACCTTTTCCCTGGTGTCTCCACTGCATGAGAGCTAAGGAGGACATGTTTTATACTTCCCTTGGGGTATGGGATGCCCTATCTCAGCCTAACTCCTTCCTGGAGCCACAGACTCCCCCAAACCCCACCTGCATTAGCTCAGTGCCAGCATGTTGCCGAGGAGAGACAATACCACTGCAATAGCTAGAGGCTGGGCTGAGGGAAACACAGCACACATCCCAGTTGTAGAGGAAAGGAGAGGAGAGGGTGGGGAGGGAGGTATGGCGCAGAGCAGGATTGGATGTGCTCTACACGTTACATATAAAATAAGGCACAAGTCTAGAATGCTTTGATTATATCACATTTTATGCACATTCACTTACAGTTTTGAATCTTACTATACATATGTCACTGCTTCCACGCACTTTTGAAATGGTGACATACAGCACATACACAACGGAGATCTAAAATCAGGTGAGATGAATACTACCCAGCACACATCAGCTTTATCCAGAGTTTCTCAGTTTCTGTGGCATCAGGCTCTAGCACATAGATGTTTGTGTTTCCGGTTTTCTTGTAAGCAAAATGTCACCTGGCAGCAACCCATCCGTCACTGATGTCATTCTGCACCTTAGCAGTGCTACATGCAGACCAATATCTGACTGCAGTCTTTTCCACTAAATCTATTACTATTTTAACACTGTTTTTTATCCAGCTTAATGATAGGTGTAAGTTCAAGGCATCATTGAAAATAGGCTGAACTCATTGTCTGTAAAATCATGGCTGGTTTGTTAGGTGTTACTTTTAGGGGTATACCATCTCTAGGAAGGATTAACTTGGCACAGACAAGTCATCCTTTAGCATGGTATTTTCTAGTGGAGCTATCTCAAGGGCTATGAATAATTACCAAGAACATAGATTCCCCCCTCCAGGGGAAAGGTTCACTGGGGTAAAACAATCTTTTATTGTAATCTGGGAGTCTTTTTTGGCTTGTTTTCTGAGACACTGATGAGAACTTTCCCTGGCCTGTAACTGCCTTATGTGGCTTGTCATATCTTAGCTAATGTCACTCCTCATTATAAACTATTTTCTCTTTCTGTCCCTAATCTAATCCTTAGATGAGCTTTGAGCATCCTTTCTTGCATATTTTTGCATCATTTTTGCAGCTGCCATCATCATGCTCTTAAACAAAACTCTGCGCAGTATTCTCATCATCTTGCATTAGCACTAGGCAACAAGTTGCTTTGGTGGCTTTTTGCAATTAAGCAACGTTGGTTCACATCTGATTGAAAATTAGGGTTATTAAGTAAGTATTGATATATTTATATCCAGTCTCGGACTTCGATCTGCTGCATTTTTTTCAGACATGATGAAGTGTACTGTCCAACAACCAAATCTCAGATTTGGATTCCGCTGGCAAATCCAAAACTGGTAGTTGAAAAAACATCACTGTCATTAAGGAAAGATTTTGCTCTATCTTTTGTCAGCTGCAATAAGTGGTGCTTGTTCACTTCTTATTAAAACAGATATCCTGTAAAGGCACAAAATCTTTCACTGTGAAATAACTCTGTCTTCCTTCACTCTTTCTAAACATATCAAAGTTCAGTTTTTAATTGAGGTTGATGGTGTGTAAACCATCAGTCTCCATGTTTACTATTCTGTTTTAAGAGAGCTATTCCTATACTCTCCTCGGTAGCTTATATAAACAACATAGATCTCATCTGCCATTTTATCATTTGAAGACCGAGACTAGAACTGCTTCCTTGAGTTTCTCAAGAGCAGCATTCTGTGTGCATTGGGTGGGTTTGTACATTAGCATTCTGAAAGTTAGGGTTTTTTTGTTGTTCTTGTTGTTTAATAATGTCTAGATTATATGCAGTTGCTTTTATGAAGATTTTGCCCCTGACCCTTCTTTACTAGCTGAATTTGGCATGAATTTGTGCTTACTGTAGTCCATTGGTACACTTTGCTAACTTACCTCTTCTGAGGTGATTTTACTTGAAATTCACATTTATATAACCATAACTTTTTTTTTAAGCTCCCAAATCAGAACATGGTCTGTGTAGGTTTCTACTATGTTGTCTGTGTAGGTGGTAATCTTTCCTATGCAATGTAGCTTTTAGCCTAACATATGAACTACTAAATGCAAAATGATAACTAAGCCCAGATTAGTTTGGAGAAAGAAAGTCTTGTTTGAGGCTTTACAGTTGACATTACAGATTTAAAATGGTTATGCATCATTTAACAGTTGATAATATTGTTTTAATCTTCATTTGCATGCATTGAGACAATAGTACAAGCACAACTACCATTACATTGCAACATTAGCAGATCATTGAATGACTAAGAACTTAAATTTAAAATGTCTTCAGAGAGCATGTTGAATAGAAGAATGCAGCTGATCTCCAGCTCTGCTTAAACAAACCATGCTTGCATGAACCGAAAGAAACAATTCGACTGATTAAGAGTTGCCTTTTTTACTGTCACTTACTCAGCTGTTTGTCAGCAGTTGGTTAAGGAACAGAATGGTGTGTACGCTTTTTCAGCTCAGTTTTGTTCAAGTATTATCAAGCAAATAAATAATGCTTCCAATGCATAAGCTTTAAATTCTTTTCATTTAAATTAAAAAAAAAAAAACTCCAAAAATTGAGCATCTCCTAATTCTTTAAATATAGAGATAAAAGAGCAAACTTTTCTCTTAAAGCACTCCAAATCACATTAAAAAAATCTTTCAAATTTGGGTGATGTGCACAAATATTAATAATATATTTAAAGGTATATGGTATTACTGGTCAGCATTTTCCTGTTTATGCTCATATTACAGAGTATATTATTGTGATTAATATACAGATTTTTGCATTCCACATAAAGTGATAAATGTGTTATTTTCTAGGTCTAGTATAATGCTAGTGTCTATACATCAAAGATAACAAGTGTTACATGGTTTGTTAAGCTTAGGCACAGGGCCATTTGGTGACAATTAAATTCCTTAATAAATATTTGTTTTTCTGTAAATTTAGGTAATGTTCTGTTACAGTTAGTATTTGTCATAGTTCATGAACTAAACAGATGTAAATGAACCCTTTTAAGAAACATAGTATTTTTAAAAGTCAAAGGTACTTTTTATGTATGTTCCAAAGAATAACTGAGGCACATTTGGCCCAGTTTTAAGGAGTAACAAATTTTCCTGTGGTATCTGAAATCCGACAAGCTGATTTGTTTACTCAAGAGAGGACAAATAGAGACAGTAGAAGTAGTATAACGTATAGAAAACTAGACTTCCTAAATGCTTTATGTTTATTTGTAGTGCCTTGAAGTGCATGTTTTATCAAACAAACTTACTGGTGCATCTAGCTAAATTCTTTTCTGTAACTAAATTTGTGGTGTGTGTGAAATGAGACACATTATAACTCTAATAATCAGATTATGCGTATTTAAAAGTTTTCAGTGTCTCATATTTTTGTTAGAGATGCTGAATTATTGCTGAATGTTTGAATTACACTCATTATTTTAGATGCTTTTGTACAGCATCTGATGTATTCAGGTATATTACACTATATTTTATTTACTTAAAAGGTAGAGAACATTCTTTTTAAATTAGTGTGCTAACCACAAAGCCTAACTGTACTGTACAAAAGATCCATGTTGGAAATTGACAACCTCTTGAGTCATTAAAATTGCCAAGAACAAATTAAGAAACATTTCTTCCTTTCAGTTAGAATCCATGATATATGTTCATTTGTGTAAACCATCCATGCAAGGAATTTAATCTTAATTCAATTCTGGTTTAAATGTTTTCAGCACAGATTGCAAAAGTCTAAGAATTTATATGAGCCAATCGGACTGTGTTTAAACCATACACCATAGATGTTTGCTGAATAGGAAAAAAAGTAACGCATCTTTCTGAGGATTTTGAAATATTCATATATAATATTTTGAAATATATAATACTTCATTAGCATCTAAGACTGCACAGTTGGAAGAAACTTGCAAGTTGACTGTTTCTCTGACAGCCACATCGTTTCTTTGGAATAATGTATTTTAAAAGATTATTCTGTGCTCGCAGTCCTGTTTTTTTTTCAATGCAGTATTTAGGAACATTGTCATTCAACTATAAAACATTCATAAAGCTCACCTCTAAATGATTTGCTATAAAACAACTTTCCTCTACGCAGGCAGAATTATTTTGCATTTTTCCATCTTACAGTTGTAATCCCAATAGAGTTTTTGAATGATGGAAAAATCAGTAAGATATCACCTTAGATTAGAATAGAGAATATTCTATTCAATAGAGGAATTTCTTCAGCTGCCATTCTGAATGTATGGTTGCACCAATCATGTTTGCCAAAGCTAAAATCATGCCAGATAGCCTGACCCTTCCCTTTCTATGAAATTTTGATTGGATAATTAAGATACAGAAATTTTAAAGCATAATCATCAGACTTGGAAGAGATCTAGAAGTCATTTTCCTGCCTGCTTGCTGGTTCCACAGTCATGCCTACAATATTATTTTTGCATGCTTAAGTAAACATTTGAAAAGATTCTAGCTTCATTTCCATCTTTAGAGATACTCAGTATTGAACTGGGCAAGACTGCAAGCAAGCTGCTCTAACTTCAAAGTTGTCCCTGCTCTGATGGGGGTAGATTGGACCTAAAGAGCTTCAGAGATTCCTTTCCCTCTAACTACCCCACAGTTCCTTACAGACCCCTCTACAGATGTCAAGGCAATGTCATCACTCAGATTGACAACACTTCTGCTCTTTGTACTGGAGCTTAACAGGTTCTTGACCAAATTACCAAGCATGGTAGTAATACTGCTGCTACTACATTAATTAGATTAATCTAGTTAATCTCGATTTTACTGAGTGTATTTAGAGTCCACTGATAAAAAGCAGACTTTGCATTGTGTCCCATGAACTTTTCTTTGCATTCGCTCTAAGGAGTACTTCTCCATTTTGATATTTGCATACTACAGATAGCTTATAGGCTTTACTGCTCAGGTTTTACTTTTTCCTAAGTTGTGCATGTCCTCTGGCCTTCCCTAAATACTTCTTAATTTGCTGCTTCCACTCCTATTCCCATACCTTAATCCTCATGAGTGTAAAAAGGCCATTTCTCCTCAGCTTGGTCCTTGCACATAAAATTGATTTCTGTCCACAGCGAGGTCAGTCAGAGAGCAAGATTCATACCACCTAGCTTTAGTTGCCTCCAGTGCAGGTCTGTGTTTGTCAGCCTCAGACTTATACAAAAAGTATATGGCTACTAGACCTGTGCTTACATCTACACGTGAAGTTTTCAGCTTGTACTGTTAGCAGTGGTATAAACCATAAAATACAAGCTATCTGTGTTGCCAGTCAGCTTTCCCCATAGTCAACAAAAAGAAACAGGAACTTCTGGGAATGATCCATATGATCCATTTTTAAATGGCTACAGTAAGTGCTGCTTCCTAAGAGTACCCACTTTCTTCCACTGACAGCAAAGGAACCTGTGATAACGATCTCAGATGTGGGTGTCTGCACTGAGGGCAAATTTGGTCAGATGAATCATACCTCGTTTTCATTTCTTCTCACAGTGTTCCTGAAAAAGGCAATTAATTACATTATTTTTCTTAAAGCTACAAAAGCTTCTGATCTAGAAGTGGGGAGGAGAAGGTGCTTGATGTCAAGAGTCAGACTCTGTTTTCAGTTTCTGCCTAGGCACTGCCGAGGAACAACACTTATAGCGAACAGTTCATTCCATCCTAAAGTAGACATCTAAAATAAGTCAGATGAGTTGTGTCCTAGAAATGCCTATCTCTTGCATTGTCTATAAAGACAATCTCTAGACCGTCTAGCTCAAAGATGGGCATGTACATCTCAGTGAGATTAATTCTTCCTAGGCTGTAAGGTGTTGGGATAACAACTGTCTTGCTGTGTTCATTAATGTCTCCTCAGGTCCTGAGTCTGTGCTGTTTAATGTAGGAAATTGTGCATTTACTGAAAACTAACTTACGGACTGTGAACAAAGACAAATATCGAAGTGTATCATATGTAAATTCTTCACCCTACAGGCTATCAGACAATTTGTTTTTCATTCATACTGATGCTGATGATCAAGGAGGAGTAATGAGATATGAAACAAACTTGTAGATGGTATTTCATTGGGTGTTGGTGTGAAAAGTACACAGATGAAAGAAACAAATGGGCATGTACTCTGCGGCCAACACAGGGGAAGGAAGTAATCAAGGGATGCTTGGAAACTAAGGTTAATGCATGTGGGAGGGGATGCAAAGAGATTCGGCTGCAGAGGAGGAACCTAGGAAGCAATAACACAGAAGGAAATGTGTAAAGATAATAAATAGGATAACAAGTGGGAAGTGAGGTAGGACTTTGCAGAGCAAACAGGCAAGCAAAACACAATAATGTAAGCAAGATCAAGTCAGCAAGCAGTCAGGTGCAGACGTTGTCTTTATCTTGAAATCGCGTCCAAAACATAAAAGTTCAAACTTAATGTAAAAAAAAATATTTGGGGGATCATGTAAGTGCCAGAAAGTTGTAGGTAATTTCAGAAACATGATGAGATCACTGAAGGTAACCAGAGAAGAGAATGGAAGATGGGAAAATTGAGTTGTGAAGTAGATGAAAACATGGACAGGTTGGCATGCCTATGCCTGCTGGATACAGATGTCAGTAACTCACTGCAATGTTGTTAACACCAAACAGAGAGACAAACTGAGTTAAAGAGTGGTGCTGAAAAAACAAGGGCTGGAATGTGAAACCTGTAGCCCGGGGAATTTTGTTGGCAGCCCTGTTTTACAGACTTCAGAAGAACAAGCCAGACTTGGCGCTAGAAAGTGAATAGAGAAAAACTGAACATGTCCTAGTTCTGGTGTAAATGTCCTCATGGTTTAAACTGCCACTATTGTTTTAAAGATGCTTGATGCATGTTTTTTGTAAACTTAGATGTCAGTAAGATCTAAGGGTGTCCCCCTGTGGAGGAGGTTTACATCTTAAGGGTACGGGATGGAACTGAACCCATTTATTCCCTATTTTAGTGGGGACTCTATTCATACAAAGAAAATAGCTTATAAATGCTTCTTTTCCCCCCCAAAAAAAGAGCTTTTTTTGGTTTTTTTTTGTTTTTCTCTTTTTTGTGGTTTTTGTTTTTTT
>VXAL01000523.1:652994-675345 GCA_013399475.1 Chauna torquata | reverse complement strand
AAAAAAAAAACAGATTGGATGACTGCAGGGCAATTTCTGGGAGACTGGTGAAATTTGGGGTTCACTCTTGTTTTCACTCTGTGCTCCAGGTATCCTCATCATGATGTCCATGTGTAACGAAGTGCACGTGTACGAATACATCCCTTCAGTCCGACAGACCGACCTGTGTCACTACCATGAACTCTACTACGATGCAGCTTGTACTTTAGGGGCTTATCACCCTCTACTCTATGAGAAGCTGTTGGTGCAGAGGATGAACAAAGGTTTGCAGGATGATCTGTATCGAAAGGGGAAGGTCATTTTGCCAGGGTTCAAATCTGTCAAGTGCCCCAGACGAAATAATTTACTACACTTGTAGAAGAGAGTCCTTCAGAAACAATGTGCAATAAGGTACTACTGTCGTACTATAAACAAGGAGAGAATACTTGAAAAATGTATCTTAGACCAATCTAGTCTTGAGTCTATAAATTGTAATTAAGTAGCAGGCATGAGAAATACTTCTTTTTTGAGCCTGAGTATTTATTACTGCTTTGCAAATAGTTAAAGAAAAAAAAAAAGCTTACCTTACAAAAGGTGCAGAGGACATACTTAGGCAGAAATATAATGTATTGTTGTGGGTGTGACTGTCAGAATTTGTCAGTAGTCTCTTATGCCACGTATGCTAGACTGTGGTGTTTTTGTTTTTGTTTTAAATGAACTTATTTAATTGTTAAATCTGGCATTATGAAACAGCCTGTATTGTTCATGTACAGAGCTGCCAGTTAAACGATGCAGTATTTCTCATGGCTCCATGAGATTTTCACTCTCCAAGAAAGAAGTAATCACTACTCGGAGCTGTGCGTTCATTGATTAGAGGAGACTTTTAATTCCCATTCATGCACAGGTTCAGTTACAGGCTTCTGACAGTATAGGGGCCTTATGCTGGCTATGAAGTCAATGCAGATGGAGATTGCTGGACACACAGCTAAACCAGTTAAACTACTGGATGGGATGTACCTTTGGTGTCAGATCCCATTGCTCACATTGTGTGGGGCAGAGGGAAAAGAGAAATTTCTCATTTCTATAGAAAGCAAAAAACATGCTGGTAATCCATTCAGGAAAAAATTCTCCCTGAGAGGCCTATGAAGAGAGTGTAAGTGAGAGGGAAATGATTCCTTCCCCCACTCTGCTCAGATAAAGACTATCCAAAGAAAGCCAAGGGAGGCTGTGTAGCACACGCACGTCACACTGAAAGCAAATGTAGAGGGAGCTCACCTTCCTGCAGCAAAGATAGCATTCGGGATTATAGACATCATTTTTTAGGTATTTCATTGTGATCCAAATCAAATTCACTTGTTCACAAGTTACTGCTGTTAAGAAAGTATAGGGAGTTTTCTGAAAAAAGAGGAGGATATCAGCATTTTTTTTTATTTAACGTTTGAAAGGCTATACCCCAGAGAAGCTGTAATGCCTGCAAAAAAAACCTGACTGTGTATTGCATATGGAGATAATTTAATATTTTCCTTCATAACAGATAATGAGAATATTCTCTGAGGCAGTCCTGAAAATCCAACTGGATGCTAGCACATTTAAAACTGTAAGACTTCAGTTTCAGATTTCCTGAGTGGCAGGAGGATTGTTCCCCACCCCCAGTTGTACCCTTTCTCTTAGGGTAAGTTCAGTAGAAAAGTATGTACACAAAAGCACAGCTATATCCTCTTCATGTCCGTTCAGTAAAGAGGCAGACAGTTCAAAGAGGCACTGAAATGAATAGCTGAGTGGTTGTGGTGGAAAGTATCCTTTCTGTTTTGTCTTAAGCAACAGAAAGGCAATTAAGGAGTGCAAACAGTATTAGTGACTGTTTCCTCTTCAATAGTAACGTATTTTCATCACAGAATCCTTTTTCTCTCACTCTGCTCATAGGGTCTGATGATTTTCCCTCCTCAAAAAGGAAAAGTCTTATGTAGGGCTTAGCTTTCTCTTCCAATATAGCCTCTTAATTTGGGCTTTATGGTCCTCTAAGATTCCTCTTGTTGACAGAAAGTATGTTCAGATGGTCTAAAAACTGTACTTCTATGTTGTGTGGATAATTACATCCATAAATCGTTTTGGTACGTATCAAAATGAATAGGTTTTATTTATATTAGCCTTAGACTCTGGGTATATTACACACTGACTTTTTTAATGTTAGGGATGTAGGCAACTTTTATTCTTAATAACATAGTTACTTAGTCTTGTGGAGAGAAGGTAACCTACATAAAGCTATTCTATTTTTCCATATGTTTGGTAACCTGTTCGCAAAACATTTGAAATCTGAACGAGTACTATCAAACATGTCTCCCTTTCCAGCATGTTGGGCTAGCTATAACATGTTTGTAAAGGAAGGGAGTCGATTACCTTTCTAGGACTAGTGAATATCCTACTTTTCCATAAGCAGAAAATTCTCAAGTTCTGAGAAGAAAAAAAAAAAAAAAGCATACCACTTTGGTTTGCAACCACTAACCTAAACTTTGTTTTCCACAAAGAAGAAAAATACTAAATGCATTACTCAACTACCCACAGCAGGATTATGTTGTATTACTCCCTCAGTAATTTGTCAGAATAATCCACATAGCTGTTGTACAGAACAATGTGAATTTTACAAAGTTTCATGCAACAAGTGCTGAGCATGCATACTTAATACATCATTTAAATAATAATGCAGAACCAGGTCTGAGACATCAGAAATGAGCTGTATATTTTTAATTTACTGGACTTCGCACATTCAAGCCCTTTCAGCAGAATCTTTTTCTTTGCCAGTATGCCAAGACTCTTTAACCTTTGAAGACATTAGTTCAACTGTTTCCAGGAGAATGTGCGTGTTTGCCAGCTGCATCCTGATTTATACAGCAGTCAGTGCTCCTTCCACAAGCGCAATATGGGTGCTGTAGCACCGTCACCTTAGAAGATGCCAGAGAGCTGTGCTGCCAGCACTTACTGGCTTGCAAAGGAGAAAGACCAGCTTGTGATGCCCATCTTCTTGAAAAAATAAGGATCACTGAAGTGGCTTCCCAGCACTGGTTTCCACTGTGATGTTTCATTGGTCTGTCTGCTCAAACACCTGGTGGCTGCTTAAAGAGATTTTATTCCCCTACCATGTCTTGTCTTTCGTTTTTTGGCACAAATGCAAGTGCACTTGATATGCTAATCAAGGGCTCACCTCCACTTTGTGCAACAAGGGAAGGGGCAGAAATGAAGAGGGAACATAGCGGTCCTTCAGAGGTACTGCCCTCACCAGTGCTCACACTCTGTGGCTTTGGCATTGGTGGCTTTCATAGGAGCTCACCACATATTTTTACATTTACAGGCATTTCACTGTCCCTCACAAGGGCAGAGAGATCTTTACAAAGATTCAGTCAACTTGAAACAATGAGTGAGTGTGTAGTAACACTGAATCCATATATCTTTTAATAATAGTAATGTGTGAGAGTGCTGTTTTTAGATACATACATTAAATGCAGGCAGTGTGAAAGGAAATGCATTTTCCCACCCAGATCACAGGGTTTTTTGAAAGTAGGCATAGGCATGACTTTGTAGCTCTCCTGTGTGGCTACCACACGCTAACAGAGAGAAATGGTACCATGGGCAAGGGAGGTCTGCACAAACCTGGCTCTTGACGTGTATCGTCAGCAAATGATATAGTTGATGCCTGAGGTCCCTTAACACTTGGTACAATGATGCAGGTTTTAAATTTATGGAGTTTTACTGATGAGTAGGAATTAATTGCCTTCAGAAGCTATAGAGCCTCTTTTCTGTGCCCTGGTGTTGTGGACAAATGTTGCACTTAGTTGAAAAAAAAAAACAGAAACACAGCGGCATCTTAGGTAAACGTGCTGAGTTTATATTGAATTTCATTATGCTCTTTTTTCCCCACTGTGAATTCCGTAGCTTTTCTGACTTGGGATGCTCTATCATTTTATGCATTTGGGTGGTTAAGTCAAGGTATTCTTCTGTTTATTAAAGGAAAATTATTAGAGATTTTGCCTCATTTTGAGCCAAAATATTTCTGATATAAATAATTAATTATTCCATTCCATTATTCTAAAGTTTACCTGTGCGTAAACTCACAGTTCAGTTTAATTCCTTAAATTAAACTACTAAATTTTTTTTTAAAAAACTTTACTGTGCAGTTTTATGCTGGTGAAACTCTGGTTAAGTCAGTGGAATTACAATGATAAAAGAAATAATGTACCTTGAGAGAGATTGTTTACACACTCTAATCTGCAATCTCTCTGTACAAATGTAGCTAAATCATTGCTTGTCTTTGGTCAGGACATTTTCTTTGGTGAAGACATCCAAATTCTGAACTTTTTCCTGTAGATCTCTTGGCAAAGTCAACAAAACCAAGGGAGGTTTTTTACTTAAAAGAAGATGAGTATCTACACTAAATGATTCCACAGACTGAATTCAATCATTCTAGAGATGGATTGAACTGAATAGGAGTTCAAAACACATATAGATGAGTCCAATTCATAGTTATTGGTGGTTTTTTTTTTTTTTTTTTCATTTGCTTCCTCCTCAGCTGTTCTTAGGGCTGGAAAATGCCACTTGGACAGTGACACAGATATACCATGAAAGGAATTTTAAATGCATTGACTGCAAAAAGAAATGGCTACTCTTTTTCCCTTCATGCTTTCTAAAGTCGATGCATATTAAATAAATGAAATTGCTTTTTGAAGTAGGCAATTCAGAAGACTGTCATCAGAAAGCATCTAGATCTTTCCTGGGAGCTATCCTCTCACACACAAAGAGGATACCTGATTTAACTGTTTGAAATTTAAAGTAGCCCATGTCTGGGCATACCTGCATCATGAAATGAATTTTGACACTGCAAATTTCTTCTCTCTGGCTTAGTGATAAGGTTCAGAGTTTTGTTCTTGAAATAAGAGTTGTGTGTAAAAGCCTTACATTTATCCATGTCATTTCATCACTCTTATAATATGTAGTCATTGAACTATTCAAATATAGACTGTGTACTTTTTTAATAGCTTTGAGAATTATTTTGTATGATGATTTTTTTAAATGAATGTGTACTCTAATAACAAAGCTTAAGATTTTACAGGAGTCACATTTTTAAGCAGTGTTTGTATACATTTTAACACTTTTTATATTTTCTATTATGATTTTGTATATTTTTATGTATGCACAGTGTACAGATTTTTTCCTGTAAATAAAACATTGGTTTTCATTTGTTTAGGAGTGCTGGTCTTTTCATACTGGCTTGAGTGAATGACACTGAACTGCAGATGGCATAAAACAGGGAAGGTAACTGTCATTGATCTCTAATTGAAATGGACAGATAGCCTGGCAATTAGCTTTCAGTAAACTACAGAAAACAGGAAATAATTGTAAAGCTAGTTTTGTTCTAAAATGAACATGTCTACCTGAGCAGGTGCTCTGGGATTCCCCCAGGAGGACATACTATGCTGCTATAGCTTTGGCAGTCAGTTTCTTAGGATAGTCAAGCCCTCTAAGGAGATCATGCTCTGTTTACTTGATGCTGCACTTGAAATGCTAATAAACTAAGTGACTGTGCCATGTATTCAAGGAATCCAGCATCATGTCTTAATAAGAATAGAATTTTTTGTTAATTATTAATTAAATGAAAAACAACTTACTAAAGGGAAAGCATAACTTGTCATTTGGTCTGTGATGAAATACCATACAATGTAGCTGCTGTAAGTCTGGTTACATCCACTGAATGTGAGGCATTCCACTGCTTTTGGTAGTCTTTGAACTATGCAGTGGCTAAAGTTAGGCTAACAGAAGTGGCATGAACTGTTTTCATCCCAGACAGTCACAGTGAGTCCATGCCTGCAACAAAGCTGGTTGCACAGCAGTAGAATGTTAAACATTTGATTGCTGTCACATAAATTCCTGGCATCCAGTAATCATGTAGCTTATCCTTTGTATTACACCACCTCCTGGCAGGCAACGTTGAGGGGATAAATACTATATGTCATGATTTGCAAGTAACACCTCTCAGAAAACTCAGAACACTAGGGGATAAACTGAATGCTGGGATGCATGGAAGAAGCAACTAATTGATGCTTTTCAAATCCTTCAACGTGGCTTTTACTGTGCTTTTTTCATTAGAGAGAGAGAGAGAGAGAGAGAACACACACAAAACCCAAGAACACTGTCTTCCATATGATAAAATGCTCAGTAAACTTCTTTGTCTATGACATGGGAGAGGACAGTCTTGTCTCACAGCGTGTCCCATGTGCATATAAACTAGTATATCAGTAGCAAGTTAAAACCCGTGAACTATATTGTGTTGGGTACAAAGAATATATATTGCTGTACTCCCTATTCTTTAGCAGTGACAGCTATAAAGGAGGCGTGACATTATCTTTCTGAGATTATCTCAGGGAACCTCGTAGGAAAATCATTTTCAGGTTGCATTCCCAAAATCAGACTGCTCCTTTCTGAACAATGCACTTTTGAAGGAATCATCTTTTATCTTTTTATTCATATAAATCAGCTGTGTTTCACTTGAGCATCTCAGAGGGGCATGGTTATCTGACAGGTAGAACTTTGTACAGGCATTTTGGTCTGTTTATTGTCAGCTTGCCTGTTGTGATCTGGCTGAAAGACAGATCTCAGAGGATGATTGCTCCAGCTTGCTGTCTTGAATGCGGCATGAACCTGTTGAACAGTTAGACAAGCTAGGGAGGAGCCAGTCTTTTGCTGTAATCACACCTGCCACCTTCTTCAGGAAACTGCACCTGCAACAATGATTAAGCAGTGGCTTACTGTGGGACTACTTCATCAATCATTATGAACAGTCGTATGAAATATCCATGAACACTTGCAGCTTGGTTGGCCTATTCTAGCCCTTCCAGCATCTTGATCTTTTCAGGGTAGCTGGTGGATGATTTGATTGTTTCATCGGAACAGCATGGATTTGTCTGCTGCACCCTAAAACCTACCAATGTCTACTCAATACATGTATCTTTCTTTATTTTTAGTGTTTAGATTCTACTTTCTTACAGCAGTAAGTCAGTCCAGATAGTGCACTTGAAAGCAATTACTGCACTTTTCTGGAAGTTAAGTACAACCTGAGCCCAAGCTTCATGCCTTGCTACCCAAGGCAAGTGCATGTCCTCTTTCTTTTTGCTAAAAATATGTTAATGTTCAAGTAAAGGCCTATTAAGTTTGATGGACTTGCTAACTGGATGCACTAAAATTGAAAGGAACTAATGGTAATACAGTAATATGGTGGTTTGTTTTTTTTCTCAGCCAGAACAGCCATCAGAGAACCAACAGCACGAGTAGGTTATGATAAACTGGGGTGGGGTGGTGGGTAGGGAGGAAATATAGATGATGCAATTGCTGGATTCTTAAAAATTATACGAATGAGGAAAAGGGTCCAGGAGAAGGAAGTGGGAGGAACAAGCAATGATGAAGCACAGCAAGGAAAGAGAGAAAAACAGATAGAAAAATGTACTATACCGGATACAAATGAGCTGCTTTTGAACTTCTGCTTTTTTCCTAATCATCGCTTAGTTGGTTTTGGTTGTTTGTTTTCTTATTTTTTTACTGCACATTTAGGGAGAAACACAACTCAGCTGTTGCTCTTGCTGCTGCCAGGTTTAGTGTGGTGGGATATGATTTTAAAATGAGCAACTAAGGTAGAGTTATGAACAGTAATTGACTTCTGCTGTGGCTCAGTTTCTTTGTAAACACACGAATCCCATGAATTAAACTCAGAAAAGACTAATGTCAGCAGAGTTACAGGATCACATTGTTACACTGAACAAACTCCTCCATGTGCTTATACTTGTCTCTGTGATAACTGAAATAAAGCCCATTTCCTCCGGTGACCCGTTTCTGTGCATAGATAAATACGAATCAAATACCCTCTTGCTTACGGGGTGCTGACAGATAAAGGGATAATTGCTGTAGCCACAGCTCCTTATGCGCTTGTGAGAAGACTCCAGAAACCCTGAGTGGTTCAGGAGGGCAGGCAGTAGACATCACATCTGCCTTGATTTTATAGGAGCATCCAGAGGGAAAATTTGCTACCAGTGCTGACTCCAGGCTGTGTCAGCTGCTGTTAATTGCCTTGCTCCCAGTTTTCTGGCTGTGACTGCTCTTCCTAATTAAAATATCTTGCTGGCCCACCTTCCAAACAGTGCCCTTTTCCTCAATCAATCCTGGAGTGCTGACGCATACAGTGTGCTGACTACATCCTGCACCATATCCACCATGCACAGTAGGTATGTCTCCNCTTGTAAGCATAGTTCAGTTATTCTTATAGCAGTCCAAGCAAACATGACATGAACATGCTTCAAGAGTTCCTGACTTGTAGGTTGTCTGATGTTGTGCAGACTAGGTGGACTTCCTGATCCAATGTATTTACAACCTAGATTAAGACAGGGACAGTAGGAGGGATTTTTGGCATGTTATGGCAAGAAATATAACATGCCTTTTCCACAAACTAAAAACACCTGAGTCCTACTCTTAGGCCCAGTGCTACTGCCTATGAGGAGTGTGAGCCAGGAGGTCATATGAAACATATCCTGAGCAAATAGAGGGCAGAAGTATAGACAAACAACCAGGAGCGAAAGGTGGGTAAAGTTCTGTTTAGGGCCTGTTTCTGAGCCTGTTTTTTCAGAAGAGAGGACAAAGGATTTGCTGAAGCTTCCTGCTGGATCAAGCAACACTATTTTCCTTCCCTAGCAATATGCCTCTCTGGAGGTGTTGGGTCGTTTTCCAATAACTTTCAGTGCTTGTTCTCTTCTATACAAATGAAATTACAAGCTATCTGATGGACCTAATTTAGGCTTTACAAATGTATGGGGCTGAACATAGGTATCAGGCCATTAGGCAGTTTAATGAGCACCTGGAGCATCCCAAGAACAGTAGAGATGAGAAGAAAATAAATCAATAAACTGTTACCAAAATGACACTAAGAAGGTTGTTCCACCTTAGAAGAGCAGAGAAGACAGGAATAAAAGAGCACATACCAATGTCTGAGAAATATTACCTTATTTTCATGCATACAGCACACTATTCAGGTAATCCTTGAACATTTAAAAGTACTCTGAAGATAAGTCGTCATGTAACATGCACTCTCATATAAAGTGAACATAGTCAGAGACCAAAGCTGCAGGGGTCATAAACTGGAGATAGTTATTTTGTTAGAGGAAAAAAACTGAGAGAAGCTTTCCTTTACTTATACTTCAATGTAATCAGCATGGCTGCTGAACTTCCGGGAGATTGGCTGTGCATATGAAAGCACAGTATTAACAACACTACTGCATCTTCATTGCACATTGCTTTAAGGTTTATGCTTTCAACAGGGTTTATTACTGCGGAAAAAATGACTGATTGTCATGTTTTTCTCACCCTAGCTCTTCACTGGCCTTAAATAGAGCTACTAACATCCATATGATATACAAAAGGGCAGCATATGTGGAGTTAATTCATCCAACTTAAAGGAACTGAAGAAAGAAAAGTTTCCTAAAGCAGTGTAAGGAACACAAACAGGCAAAGAACATTAGTGAACAGCAACAAAATAGACCCTGCCTCTATTTTCTATTCTTATTTCAGTAAGTCAGAATTGTTTAGGGCTTTGCAGTGTGATTGATGGATCCTGACTGACAGAGGCAGAAGCAAATTTACCAGTCCCTACAGTAACATTTTACTTCATGAGAAGAAATGAAGGGTCTATTACTACTGTAATATATGATGAGTGATTCCAGATCATTTTGAAATAACTCTCATTTTGCTGAAAGTTCAGAACATAACAACAAAAAGTATTTTGACACTTGAAAAACATGTGTTTATTTAGCCATCATCAATATGCTGTTCTGCCTACCCTGTTTCCTCTTGTATTTTCAGTTCTTCACCCATGGACTATGAATCAACCCACAAGGATTAAAAGAAAAGACTCTAGACCGACGGGCTTAGGCTGGTATGTTCCTGTCCAATTCTGTTATCACTAAAGCATATGAACAAATACTTGAAGAATTGTGACCTGTGTTCTCGTTGCTCTCGGTTGCGAGCACTCTATCCTTGCTATAATCTGCGTGTAATGCACGTTTCGGGAAAACTGTTCTTCCAGATGTTTCTTACAGAGCTCCACTTAGGCAGAGAGCAAGAACATCACACATGGAAATCCAAATCCCTTATTTTCATTAGATTATTTTTGTAGCACTGTACCATTGGCTATCTTCCCCTGTGAGTTACTCAGGCTGCTTTTGCCTGAGGCTACGTCACTGTCTTACATTCTGCTAATACATACGCACGCACACACACACACACACAAACCTTCAGCAGCATGTGGGCGTTTTATCTGCAAAGAGTAAAGCCGTCTACCTGCTAGATGTGGTCAGATAAGTTTACAGCAGCTTTCCTTAGCACTACCTTTCATACTGCCTCTGACTAAAATACAGGTTTTTATGAGTCCTTCCTTTCCACTCTCCCCCACCCCAAAATTTCCATATCACTTGCCCTGTTGCTACACCTTCTATTGTCCAAAATGATCCTTCTGTTGATTGCTACAAATGACATACTAGAGGGCCTTTGATATGGGAATGATGGAAAAATATTTTAATTATCAGATGCACATCCTGCTGCTGGATGAGAGCTCTCATTATGGAGCTCACACCATTGTTCAGGCAATGAGAGCTGCAGTATGGCTACTAGTGGGTATGAGGGATGGGAACCAAGTTGTTTCAGTATTTTATGTTAATCTCAGTTTGCATCTAATTAGGAGTTGATTTAACCCAAGACAGAATTAGAAAGCATTGAGGATGGTTCAATTTATGACCATGTTGTGGTAGCAGCTGTTTGTTTTCATGTACTACTCTACTCTGCACTGGTGCAGCCTCGCCTCAAGTGCTGTGTACAGATTTGGGCACCACAATATAAGAAGGACATTAAGACTATTACAGAGCATCCAAAGGAGGGCTACAAAGATGGTGAAGGGTCTGGAGGGGAAGATGGATGGGTAGCAGCTGAAGTCACTTGGTTTGTTCAGCCCAGAGAAGAGGGGACTGAGGGGAGGCCTCATGGCGGCCTGCAGCTTCCTCACGAGGGGAGCGGAGGGGCAGGCACTGATCTCTGCTCTCTGGTGACAGCGACAGGACCCGAGGGAACGGCATGGAGCTGTGACAGGGGAGAGTCAGGCTGGATGTTAGGAAAAGGTTCTTCACTGAGAGCCTGTCTGGGCACTGGAACAAGCTCCCCAGGGAGCATGTCACCAAGGAGGTGACCAAGAGGTCATGGTACCAAGCCTGCCGGAGTTCAAGAAGCGTTTGGATAACGCTCTCAGACATATGATCTGATTTTTGGGTGGGAGTTGAGCTTGATGATTCTTGCAGGTTCTTTCCAACCCAGGATTTTCTATGATAATAAGTAATATAACAATAGAATTGACTGGGATGAGAAATCAGAGTTTTTGTTGTGAGGGAAATTCTAATTCTCAAATTTCTTTCTACTCTGGGACAAAACCAGAACAAATTATCAAAATATTCCAGACAAAACCTTGGACTGTCAAAGTATCCGATTACAGGCAGATACCTTCAGGGCATAATTCAGATTCACTGTGCTTGTTCTCCTATAAACTAGATTTCCACTCTGGGCTACATTTCACTGCATTTCCTCCCCTAGCTGAGCCACTACTCTCCCACACTTGTGCATGGGAGATGCAGTGTGGTAAGGGAGCTTGGTCTGTCAGGGTAAAGAACAGTGTTTCTCATTGAAGATAGACCTTACGGGAATCAAGGTGTAGAGGCTCAGGCACAGAAATATGGCCTGAAATCGGATGTTTTGTCCCTAACTTTTCTCAGGTGAAAATTAAATTGGCAAAGTTAACAGCTTCAAATTTTGCAGAAACCATATTTTGCACAGAGCAGATGCTTTAATGGGAAATTGCCCAACAAGTTACAAAACTGCCTGGTTTTTGTTTTATAACTTGCATAGAAATCCTTTGAATTTGTTGTTGGTCATCACTGAGAGAGAAAGCAGTGAAAGTGAAGAGGAAGATATATGTATTTTTGGTTAACTTTGAATTCCACTTCCAGTGGATTCTTATCGGCCTAAAACCAGCATACTCAGAAGTTCTATAACTCCCTGGGTGAGTTGTAAAGTCCTGAGTAATATTTCCCCCAAAGGGATAAAATACTACATCTGAAGCAAAGAATCATCCATAAAGTACTCAGTACACAATGGTTGTACCCTATATAACGGTCACCCCCACACACACACACACACACACACACACACACACACACTCTCTCTCTCTCTCTCTCTCTCTCTCTCTCTCTCTCTCTCTCTCTCTCTCCCCTGAAAATCTGCTTGTAATTTAGTCACAGTAAAGGGATTTAAGAAGTCACTGTAGAGCTGTTGTTCTTGGTTTTGATTCAGATTCAGAAGATAACAATAACCAAGGGAGTTAAAAACTTCAAACAAGATGACAGAAACAAGAAATAACTCCTAATGCATTGAAGTGTCCTTTTCTAATATTCAGTGAACTGCTAAAAAGTTGTTTCCCAGATGAAACACACAGTCCCAACCACGATTACCAATAAGGTTATAATTTACTTTTTTTATTTGAATTTTTCAAAATTTCAGAAAACTAAGATAGTCATTCCAAAGGAAAATAAAAAAAGCAAGGCACTACGAAGCCATTCACTGGAGCACTGCCTTTGCCACTGCAAGCCAATGCCACAAGAAAGGCCCATTGCCTACAAAGCAAGGGAATGCAATTAATAAAAGTCAGAACATTTGCAGGACTGCTTTTGCTATAACTACACATTAGTGATGGCAACTGGGCATATTCATGATCACTGGCATTTGCGCAGTATCAAGGCCACTGAATATTTGAGCATAAGACTGTGTGTATAGCAAATAGTAGTATTAAAGATGCTTGTAACTGTGTTTATACTTGATGTCAGAAGAATGAAGAGCCTTCATCACTAGAGGAAACTAAAAGAACTAAACTGGTTTAGCCTAGCAATATGAAGAAAGAACGTCATCTGATTGCTGTTTCGGAGTATGAAGAGAAGACAACTACCAAAGAATAAGGGCTCTTTGAGTAAGTCAGGAATGAAGGATTGTAAACTAGCTACAAAAGGAATTGAGTTTGGAAGTTAGCTGACTAGACACCAGAGGAGAAAAGCTCTGCAAGATCTTCTACTTCAAGAGACAAGGAACTTCAGTTTGTTTTCATCTGGACACAGTCAAATTTCTGAATGGGATTAAATGCAATTGATAATGAGAAGGGATTTAATCTAATGAATTGCAGATACAGTAGAGTTTTATATTTTATATTTTAAGTTGCATTTTCCATACTGCGGAAACTATTATTTCTGTGAGTACAGTAGCTTCTTTGTCCTGAAGGGACAAGGATGTAGTGATTAAATCATAAAGTTCTACGGATTTGAATTGAACTTGCCATGCAAGTTCATGATGTTTTAAGCGGTAATCTAACCTTTGATCCTCAAATTTCTCCTGCTGCAAAACTAGGATGATGATAATCACCTGCTTTACAAGGATAATGAGGATTAAATCAATTAACTGAATATTTATTTAGAAGAAGTTATGTAAGTGCTGAAAAAAATCTCTGATTAGGAAATATTTTATTTTTAATCTCCATCACCTAATCTGAAATAATCGTTGCTTGAATTGTTAGCTGGATACATGACTGCAAAGATATACCTGGCAGGCATAGTAAAAAACTGAGAAATAATGTCAACTGACAGATGAAATGTACAAAAATATCCTTCTCTGGATAAAATTTTAGTATTATGCCCCTGCAACATCACAAGAGATTATTCAGTGATTGAACAGGAGAGACAAATGAGAAGTTCTATTACCTCCAAGGTTACACTTATTTTTTCAAATCTTTTTCATCTGTTGAATTTTATTGTCTTCTTAAAGCAACTAAACTCTTTGCTTATGTTATTGGTTACATTGTATTGCAGATTCTGTTCTCTTCAGCTGACATATGCCTGCATATAGCTTTGAAATGATAGGCTGCAGCAAATACATAGCTGGAGATCTACTTGTAAAATGTGGACATGTTAGAGAAAAGCAGAAGTATTAGAATTAATGTGGAGAAATCTGACGCTAAATTAATGTTTGACCTTAGCCAGACCAAGGCGTGGGCTAAAATTCAGTCTGATCCCTGACCTGGGGATGCAGCTGATAGCACTGCAACAGAAGCTCCAATAATATCAGTGTCACCTGGCAATGCTGGTTGAAGAACAGCACAAGTTCAGCCTACCTGTAGATCCTGTACACCTTTGTAGGACCTTATCTGTCCACAACAAACTTGGAAATTAGTTCAGAAAAAGACACCAAAATGCCAAGTGCTTACACCCAACTTCTAGATCACCCTGAAGTAATGGCAAGACAGAAGCATCATGGTCATTAATAACTTATCCTTGTTTCCTGCGTTTCTCTTAGCACTGACTGAGCTGTTGACCATCCGGACTCTCCCTTGAGAACAGACATACATGTGAAGACAGCAAAGAAATATTGATTTGTTTGAGTTTCTGCTGGTGTGTAGTTGCAAAAGCAAAAAGGATACCAAAGAGCCTTGCTTGTAAGAATCCTAACACATTTTATTTAGGTGTGAATATACCATATTCCTTGCCTCTATAGTCATTTCTGGATATTGCAAACCTCCATTTAACTCTCAATCTACCCTGCAGGTTTGATGTTATGGTTGGAAGTGTGTGAAAATGGTTAATTTTAAACAGCGTCCTGAAACTCCCAGCACAACTATAGTCTGATCATGATAGGCAAGTGCAAACAATTTGACGGAAGCAGTCTTCCCTGTACCAGAGAAAAGCTGAGAGATGTAACCATACTATTCTTGGAATCCCTAAACAGTTCGTTGTTTCATTCCCTTTGCATACAGACAGAGATTTAAGAGGTCAAACCTTTTCCTATAGGTATTCCCTTGCTATCTCCCAAACAGGTACCAACGTTAATCTCCTTTCATATAATCACTGCAGTTAACGCCCATTTCCCGGAATTACCCTTTCTATTGACCACTATCACCTGCAAAGTTGTCAATAGAGAGCTGAGGCAATTGTCCCTTTTTTCTAAACTAATGTCTGTGAAAATGCACTAGGGTGGATGTGACCTCTTAAGTTTAGATTTCAACTAAATTTTTGTGTTGAAATCTGATTTGTCCAAAGGAATCACAATTTTTACCTATTGCAGTTTACCTGCATCATGCCTAGGGGCTTATTCTAAATGACAACGATCACTTAAACCTCAGAAGAAATAGTTTAGTCATCAAGGTTTACAGAATACATGGAAGAGACAGGAAAAGACCTAGCAAGTGTGTTGTATGACAAGATCATTTTCTATATTCCTCCCTTTTTCTGCACTACCTGTCACTTTAAATTTGACCTCAGCTTAAGTTTCCTTGGAGTCTCCTTTTTGTCCTTTTCTCAGAAATACCTTTCTTTGCTTTTGTAGGGTGGATATTGACTACAAAATGATGCCCCTTTTTACTACAAACACCACTCGTTCCATTTTCCTGTAAGTGTTCTAACCTGTTCATTTCCCTTGTATAACGTGAAGGTCTCTTCCTGTTCCTGTGAAGCCCCATGTTTCTCCAGTGCTATGAGAAGAGCGATATAGGAAGACACAGCAACATATTAGGTTCTGTTTAAAATTACATATAAGGTAAAGAGATATTGCTCCTTGTTGTGGTTTAACTTGGCAAGCAACTAAGTACCACACAGCCACTCGCTCACTGCCCCCAGGTGGGATGGGGGAGTGAATTGGAAAAGGTAAAAGTGCCAGAACTTATCAGTTGAAATAAAGATAGTTTAATAAGAGAGGGGGAAAAAAAAATAAAAAACAAGTGATGTACAATGCCAACCAACCACTGCCCAGCAAGTCTTTGAGCAATGGCAGCACTCCTGGCCAACTCCCCCAGTTTTATTGCGCAGCATACCACTGTCATATGGCATGGGACATCCCTTTGGTCAGTCTGGGTCACCTGCCCTGGCTGTGTCCCCTCCCAGCTCCTTGTGCACCCCCAGCCTCCTCTCTGGCAGGGCAGCACAAGAAGTTGATAAGTCCTTGGCTTAGTGTAAGCACTGCTCTGCAACAACTAAAACATTGGTGTGTTATCAGCATTATTCTCATCCTAAATCTGAAACACAACACCATACCAGCTACTAGGAAGAAAATTACCTCTATCCCAGCCAAAACCAGGACACTGCCCTTCACTTTCTCTTCCAGAAGGGAAGATCTCTTAAGTGGACATCATTTCCATTACTGCCTTCCCTGGTACTAACCAAGTACAATAAACACATACTTACCCTGTATTTGTGTTCAGTCATGTGCAATTGTTTCCATCTTTATTTAATATTTCATTTGCATGAGAGGTGGCCTGGCTGCCTACTTGCTACTTTTCCTATGGGTCTAAACATCAAGTCCTAAACTCTTCTGTGACCTTGAGGCCCGCCCAGTCCTCAGAAAGCATCTACAGGACAGGCAGAATAAGGCTGAGCTCATGTGGGCATATTCAGCCAGGTTGCAAAGAGAGTGTAGCCTGGGGCAGCATGAAGCTGATTGGGGCTGCTAAATGTGCTTGTAACCCTGATTAAATAGGTTATTTGCCTGAACTGATCTTTTTGTCATCAGCTGAGAGAAAAATACCTAAAGTAATTTTGAACTCACTGTGTGAAGTGCAGTTATACCTTACGACAGCAGTGTAGGTGCCCTTGAGACCTCTCTTCTCTTTGCCCCTCAACTTTAAAAAGTCATAATACTGCATGTTGGGAGGGAAATACAGTCAAAACACTTCTGAACTGTGCTATAATACTGCACTTGGTGTAGAATATTCTCCACTGAGAGATCATATTGAGTTGGCCCATTTTTTACTTAAGAGCTCAGGTGTGCAATTCTGTTTGGACAAAAATTCTCACCATTTCCAGATGACTGAGAAGGTAATGCAGTGTCACTTCTTTATGTTACTACTATTTACCCAAAGTCAGCCCAGCTACCAGTGAAGAGATGAAAAACAAAACAAAACAAAACAGAAACAGATCATGAGTATTAATATCTACATGAATTTTAATGAAAAATTATGGCAATTTATGGCAATAAATCTTATGGTAAGTCCACAAACCTCTAGAAGGTCACAAACTTAAAAAAACAGGGTCTCTTTTCAGGACTTAATAGATGTGTTTCAATTTATGCATAAAACGAGGTTTGAAACAATTGTCCCTTCATTGTATACTGTCTTTCCAGATCTGTAGTACTACGTTCTCTTTCAGCTAAAGTATCTTAGTTTTCCAAGGGGGAAAATGAGCAGCTTAAAAAAAAAGAGAAAGAAAGAAAGAAAGAAAGAAGAAGAAGCATTAACTTATCCACATATTCTTGCAGCTTTAAAAAATGAAACACTACATTTTGTGGGAAATACTGAAAACTGCACAATACCACATGAAAATTGACTGTGAAAATACAGCTGTTATGCATGCAGCTGGGAAATGTTAAGGTTATTATTTTTTTTTTTTTTTAATGACTATTGCATAGCTCTGTTTCCCAAAGTGTGTATGTATTTCTCCCTGTTAAGGTAAGGTAAGATCAAGAAGGACCAAAAAGCATATTTAGAAAACTGTATATACAGTGCAAAAAGCTTATCACTAAAGAAAGACTCCTTGTTCCTAATTTCAAGTTTCACAAAAGATATTTGAAGAGGGGTTGTCCCGGTAGTGATCCACTTGGTGAGTGGTGGGTGGTGGTGGTACAGCTTCCCACTGCAGCCACAGCACATCTGGGAGGTGTCTGACTTGCAACTTGAGTCAGTGCCAGCTCTCTGGGTGGTGTGTTTATCGCGCATCGTAATGCATCTAAATAATAAGAAAATGCCTTTCCTTTTTCTCATAGTTCTAAGCTACTGGGGAAGCTCCTCTTCCCTGCTGGGTTAACTCCTATTTATCACACATCAGTCTCCAATACTGTTGCACTACCTCTTCATAGCCTCTCCATAGAGGCTCCCAGCTTGGGCCTGGGTGGCTATTTAACATTGCGTGCTTGAGCAATGAAGATAAATCTGAAGACAATTTAATGTGTGAGTAGTCCCGTTGCAGCAATAGGGCTGTGTGCCTGAGTAAGTGCTCACTCACGAGAAGCGTGGTTGCATGTGCTGGCTCCAGGTCTTGTTGAGGAACAGTCTTAAGTACATTATTATTCAAATCTCACTGTCCTTCAGAAACAAATAACGAAAACAAAAAAGCAGAATTCTTTGCAGTTGGTTTAGTTTGTTCATTCTTTTTATGTAATTTCTCCCCCACCCTGCCCCCCCAAAACGTGATAAATTTGGAAAAGTCACAGTATTAATTATTTTGAAATGAGTGTGTATATTCTTTTCAGCGTCAATTGTCCAGATTCTTGGGGAAATGACAGGGTCAGCTTCTATTTTTACAAGCATGGTGATTTTGATTCAAGAAGTCAGAGTAGAAATCAAACTGGTAATCAGGAACTTCTATTTACATCTAATACATCCTTCTCCTCACACTCTCCCTTCTTACTTTTGCTTAGAGGCACTTTCTGACACCAGAAATAGGACACTGATTATCATAGTGTTTGGGTGGTGGTTTTTTTTTTTTTTTTTTTTCTATTTATTTTTTTATTTTTTTCAAACTGTAATATGGAAAGCAGTATTTATTAGAAATGCTGGTTTGAGTTTCAGTAGTCCAGGGAGCCTTAGGTGCACTGCCTCAGTGACTAAATGTGTGGAAGTAACTGCTGAAATCATGTAATTAGTCTGAAGTCTGTGAGCCACAGTGGAGCAACAGTATTTTACATCAGCAAAGGTTGTGACATATGATCTGAGCAGGGGCTTCCAAGCAATTGATTCTAGAGATTCTTAAGAAGTAAAGTTTCATTTGTCTTAAATTTGGTTGTCAGTAGCAATGAAGCAAATTCTTGTTTTCTTTGTGTGCTAATTTGAAATTATCTGAAATAGTGAGTGCAGACTGACTCGATCTCAATACCCATGTCTTGTCCATAACCATATCCTCTCAAGCACTCATTATTCATATCTTGACTTCTGTATCCGTAAAAGTTGAACCTTTCATATGTAAGATAAGGCTAGCCTCAAAAGCTGCCACATCATTATGTTATCCAGCTAATGATGCCTGGGTGTCAGTACAATATGTCCTCAAGTACAGTTACACAAGTCAGAAAGCTTTTGGGTGTTCGAGTTCCTGTTGCTCTATGGACTACATGAAGGCAAGATGCCACTATCGGTCATCTATGCGACAGCAAGCCCGTGGCTATGGGGAAGTGCGTGTCTCTCTGGTGAAGGCTTAACAGCTGCTTGTATGGAACACGTGGAAGAGGAAGTTTCTGTCAGCATCACCACGGTGAAGGGAAGGTAAATGAAGCTGTCATAAAGAACCTGTTTGAGGTGGCTTCCTGGGTGGAAGTTTGAAGACATCACTTCAGTCTCAGGCAGTTTAGGCAGTTCAGTGCTTTACAGCTTTGTCAACAAACCTTAAGATCTGCCTGGTGTGATGTTTTTTTGCCCAGCAATGATCCATCTTAAATGGTGCATCTCTGTCCTCCTGGAGAGGAGCAGCAGAAGGACAGCAGTGCAAGCTGTGTGGTCCTGCATGAGGGTTTCCCAGCCACTGGAATGAAATTCACCCCAGCCTTTTTATTACCTCAGGTCAATGAGGAAGGTAGCAACAAAGACTAAACTTCTTCCCTGGGGCTTCTGGACCATGAAAGTGACTCAAAACGTGCTCAGGAGTTAATTAAAAGGTGTGCTCCGCAGGATGAGTTTTAAGGCAGGCTCAGAGACTGGCAATTCCATGATATTCCAAATTGATTTATGACAGATGGAAGCTAATATTGCTGCTGCTGTCAACCAGTGCTGTTCTGCAATCTTCAGAGCATGTTCCAAAGCAAAAAGGTTAGCTTATGCACAGAGAACTACAGATTAAGCCATATGTTCTCAGTGTATTTACAAAACGCATGAGTAAACAGCCTGCTGTGACATCTTGCATCTGAAAAGACATGATCGTGACAAATGCAGGCTGGATAATGTCTGTGGTGGGAGGCACCAGCCTGCTATGACAATTCTCAGCAAAGTGTGAAGCCCAGAGAAGCTGAGTGTTGGGAAAGAGAGAACTTTTCCTGAGGTGTTAAATTTACAGAAAAGAATGAGAAAAGCTACTAAGTAGCTGAGGTGTTGTGAACATACTTTATACATAGGACAAGGGTGTTACTATTTTTCCTGGTCTGAAAGGAAGGTAAACAGATGGATGGATGTGTTTCACTTTTTGTGAGTGAAGATCGTTCCTCAGTTTCAGTTAAAATGTTATTTTACTGCCAACACACAATGGCAAAGCAGACGAGAGCTGACAATTAATGCTAGGCATTAAGTATCATTTTGGTTTTACTACAGTGAAAAGTATTTATCCCAAATCTGACTGAGCTCCTTTTCAGGAATGATTTTGTCTTGATTTCTGCAACAGTAAGGAAGCTAACTATATATATTAAAAAACAAAACAAAACAAAACAAAACAAAAACAACTGCAACAAAAAAACATACAGTGACTACCAGCTAGCAACTAATAATCCACCCTCCAAGACTGATTCAAATTTGCCCCTTTGCTTTTTTTTGTTTTGTTTTGTTAAATGATGGTAGCTGTGAAACAGTGGGAAACAGAAGAATTACTCTCAAAGATCAAAGAGAGAAATCTAGTACATCAGTTTTGCACATGACTGTAGACTAAGAAGGGATACTTAAGAAACTGCTTCCAGTTCCCTGCCAGGGTGCTCCTGAATTGTTGCACAATCTTTTCAGCTCCTGCTGCTAAGAAACTGCCTGCCTTGCCTCAAAACTGTCCTAACGGAATTTTCCTCTTATAGACAGATCATCCCACATTGTTCTTCCCTTATAAGAGTTGATCATTTGGATCAAAAGTCAGCCCCATACTGAGAAACAAGTTAAGTGTTCAGAAGTATTTCCTTTATATCTGAAAGAGACAGCTACTGCAAGGAAAGAGTGATTTTGGACAGCTTGCTACATTCCTGTGATGTGCAAGCATACTGGCTTTATTCTTGCTAATCAAGTTTTTCCCAACAGTGAACCTTTCCTGTCTGCCTCAGCACACCCACAGCAGCTTGACTATCTCATAAGCCTTTGATGCTGCAGAATACAGAGTTCCCAATAACTGCCTGGAGCACTTCGAGAATATAAAAACAGCCTTCCTTCGTTGCGTGTGTATCTGTGGCTGCCGGGTTGTCACCACCGGTAATTGCGCTCATGATTCTGTTCTTGAGACATATGGAAGCACCAAAGACTCTACACTGAGTTCATGTGTTTTAGGATCCATATCTTTCCCCCAACTTCTGTAACCTTGCTCTTTGGGATGTGCTGCGTTTGTGGAGACAATGCCTTCATTGTCTTCTAAATGTTCTCTGTCATAGCCTGCTACAGTGGTCACAGCGTGGTCAGATGATCTTGTGGAAGTTAAGGACCTGATCAAAGTGCTCAGAGAACAAAAAAAGCAAGACAGATGCTGCTGTTTAGAAGTTTCTTTAAGAATTGTAAAACATAAGGGGAAGGAGAAAAAGTTACTATTTTGTCTCAGCATTAGTACTTTTCAAATGGAGCTCTCTACCTTTTTCAGTGTCAGCTGAAACCGGACTTTGGAAATCAAGTCCTGGCCTTGGGGAAGGCAATAGTACTTTTTCCTTCTGATTTCAGGGAAGTTTCATGGCTTTCCTAGGATAATTCCCTCAGTCTCCAGGAGCAGATTTATTCCTTAAGAACTTTAGGCTAGATGAACCAGATGAAGAATGGTCTCAGGCAGCCCTGAACAAGCCCTTCTCCCAAAAACACATCCACAGGAAAGGCAGTCACATAAGTCAAGAATGCCTGACAGATTCTGAGGAAAATATGGCTTAAAAATAACATGTCTTACCTGCTTATTCATAAGTATGTAGATAATGGGATTGCAAACAGTGCTGCTTTTTGCTAAGATGGAAGGTATGATGCTTGCAACTGGACTCACCACACCTGGCTTACCAAATGTTGCAAGTAGTGCTATTACTCCATAGGGAATCCAACACACGAGGTAACAGATAACTGTAGTGATCACCATGAACAGTACATGGTATTCTCTTTTGCGGGCAGTGCTCTTGTGGATTTTTCCAACCTAGTGAAAGATGGAAAAAAAAAAAAGTTAGGATTTAAGAAGCTGAGCAGTTGTTTTTATTGCTTTAACAACCCTGGAACTTTTGGTCTTAGATCAGCGATGACAATCAACACTGTAATTCCAGAAGCAAAACAAAGTCAAACCCTGTATTGGGTTTACGTGGTAAAGGTTTG
>VXAL01000523.1:610524-652658 GCA_013399475.1 Chauna torquata | reverse complement strand
GTGGGGGACCCATGCTGGAGCAGTTTGCTCCTGAAGGATGGACCCCGTGGTACGGACCCATATTGGAGCAGCTCTTGAAGAGCTGCAGCCTGTGGGAAGCCCACGCAGGACCCGTTCGGGAAGGACGGCATCCCGTGGGGGGGACCCCACATTGGAGCAGGGGAACAGAGAGTGACCATGAAGGAGCGGCGGAGACGAAGCGATACGGGCTGACCGCAACCCCCATTCCCCGTTCCCCTGCGCCGCTCGGGGGGAGGAGGTAGAAGAGGGTGGATGGGGGGGGAAGGTGTTTTTAGTTTGCTTTTAGTTTCTCACTGCTCTAGTTTGCTAGTTATAGTAATAAATTATACTAATCTCCCTATGTTGAGTCTGTTTTGCCCGTGACGATAATTAGTGAGTAACTTGCTCGTCCTTATCTCAACCCTTAAGCCCTGGTCCATCATATTTTCTCCCCCTGTTTCTTTGAGGAGGGGGAGTGAGCGAGCGGTTGTGGTGGAGGCCGCCTGTTTAGCCGGGTAAAACCACCACAAACCCCAAAGTGAGCAAATGCAATGGGAAGACTTTCATTGTCTCCATCAGACACCGGGGAAAGCCCTGCAGATACCGTGCTGCATGCCAGCATAAGCCAGAGTCCCAGTGGAGGTTGAAGCAAAAGCAGAAGTTACCATCTAGTCCTTACTAGCTGGTAGGTCATCTCCAGTTACTTTTTAGGTATGGCATTCTGTGTAATTGCACAATATTATCATTCAAGTTATTCCAGTACACAGGACTTGCATGAGATGGAGAAGCATTATGAAGCACATGAGAACCAACAGAAGCATTTTCTGTTTGGGGTGTGGAAACAGCAGAGCAACATTAGGACTGTGCTAATGCTCAGTACCTCTGTCCTTGGATGTTGTCAAGGCTTGGGTAGACAAAGCCTTCGCTGGCCCAGTGTAGTGTTAGCAATGATTGCATGCAGAGTGGGACACTAGAGAAGCCTTCCAAACAAGACTTTAGGAAGTTTTAAGTGGTGGGATTCATTCTTTCTAGACTATATTTTCCAGGTAGTTCACCATTTTGATAAAACAGCCTCACTCCTGATAATCACCAAAACAGGTTTTTTTTTCATTCTTAAAAAAGCATGCCAAATATTGACTTAGTTCAGTTATTGTGTTGTATTTGAGAAATGGAGGGGAACTGGATAAACAGGAAGCACAGATTTAAATGATCAGTTTCAATGCAATGGTACAATAGCCCATCTTGCTATCATGAATTTACTGGTAGTTAT
Organism: Chauna torquata; assembly: GCA_013399475.1. Lineage (NCBI taxonomy): Eukaryota > Metazoa > Chordata > Aves > Anseriformes > Anhimidae > Chauna > Chauna torquata. The sequence continues at coordinate 651,388 of VXAL01000523.1, read as the reverse complement.
AGTCTGGTTATAGCTAGGCAAACCCAGCTCTGCTGAGGAAGTATTTAAAGTCTTCCCTCTGCACTTCTAAATGTTCTCTCCTTTGATCTGTTCTGGATTAACGTTTCATGTCCTTTTGGAGTCTAGAGCTCTAAAATGGAGTTTAAACTTTAAAATAATGGCTAGTTATTATTTTTAACCCTGGATGTGAATGAATTTCCCTGCAGACAGCTACAGAGTACTTTTCCAGTGCGTTCGTACCACTGAGCACATTAGTAATGCCTGTGAGGAGGAATCTTCACTCTCTGTACAGAACATACATTTGGTGCTACTTACAAGCAATAAATAAAACCAAGTTTTCTGTGCAGCAGCTCTGTGAGAAGGCCATAAAGTTTGATCCAAAGCCCTTGGAAGTCAGCATTAGATTGGGTGGGGTATAGATCAGGTATGAGTGCTTAGCCTCATTTTATTGAGGTTATCAAGAAGTTCTTAGAAAACATTCAGAAATGTTAACTCCATAGTAATGAGGCTGGTCTTCTTAAGCATCTTTGCTGCCAACAGAGAAAAACAAACTGCAAGGAGGCTAACTTTGGTTCCAGTCTCTCTCCACCGGCTCTGGATAGAGCCTCAGCACATTGGTCTCCCAAGGGTATGGTTAATTCCACAACCTCCCCCCAGTGTCTTTAGCAAACCTAGAAGTGCCAGCAGGATTTCAGGAAGTATTCAAATTCTTAAAATAAATCAGCTGAGTCTTGTACTCAGCCAAATGTAATTTATGTCCACTTTAAGGTCTCTTTGCCTCCAAATGCAGTACTTGAGAATAAACTGCACCTAAGGCAACTAAGGGCAGGTAAAACTACAAACATAAATAAGCAAAACAACAGCTCCCTGGAATCTAATGCATCCAAACTTATCTTAAAAGAAATAATAAAAAAAAAAGTTAAAGGAAGAAGCCACTAGTTACCTGAGTCAAATGTCATCTCCGTTGCCAGGTGCGCAACTCGCACATGTTAATGCAGTGTGAATACTGGAAGCTTTACCTACCTCTTTCTGGTATGGATACTTTCTATAACAAATGTGTTGATGTATTGGAATGTGAGTTTAAAACATATACAGTAACTGTGTAAGTATGTATAGAAGGCAAAGCGATATGGTGACACTTATTTTTAGTTAACTATGATTCTAGTCTTCTGTAGTGAGTGGTTCTGCCTGGAATTTCGGTACAAATGTTCCTGTTGGAAGTAAACAAAACACACACAAACTTAGTTTACCAAAAATGATCTTATTTTTTTTTTCTGTGTAGTCTTCAATTGAATTTTGCAAAAAATCTATTGCAAAATAAAATTTGTCAATTCTGAAAATATTGAGGACTATTCTTTTTCTTTTTTTTTCCAAGAACAGAACTTGTATCATAATATCATAATAGAATTGCTTTAGCTTGACAAGAGGACTAATAATAGATAATGTCCCAATCCTGTATTGCTTATTTGAGCTAATTTTTTTATGACTAATGGGAACTTTGTCTGATGAATCCAGGATCCTATGTTGCCTGCAGCTATGTTACAAGCTTATTATTAACCCAGGAATGCAAAGCCCTAGCTAGCCACAGCATCCACAGCTTCAATAAAGTTTTTCAGTAAAGGCAGTGGCATCAGTCAACACATTTTCCCTCCTCGTTTAGATCATATCTCTATCCTGAAGAGTTTGCAAGAGCACCCTTTGCACAGATAAACTACAGATGAGAAATAAGGGAAGCAAAGATGTGTAAATGTGAAGTGATTGTGCTGGGATTTTGATATGCACCCTGCTATTTTCATATCTTTATCTTGTTTTCTTAAGGGAAGCCTATATTGTCACTGTGTGTGCGTTAATATGTTAATGAGTCTGTCTGTTGGTTCCAATATCTTCCTTACAAATTTGAGTGATGTTTTGAAACTTATTAGGTGGACTTAGTGTCTTTGACACTGAATCACTAGTGTTTTTGACACTGAGTTCTTCACATGTCACTAGAGAAGAAGGATCCTTGTTAAAGTCCTCATCAAGAATAAAAATGTAATGTGAGATGAACTCAAATTAGACACCAGAGAATCCACTCTAATTCAGGTTTTATTTGTTTTTGTTTGTATTTTTTTTCCTCTCATCTTCATTTTCTGATAATTAAAAAGGAGAAAGCTTTGATCACAGCTGTTCCTGAAACAGGACATGCATGTGTCCCCAGTAGCTATTAAAGATGACCTTCCACTGCAGTCTTCTATAAATGAATTTAAAAACTCATTTGTCGTTAGACAAATCCATTGGAAAGCAAATTTAGTTAGCTGTCATGCTCACAGAATCTTTCACTTCCATGTTTACACCAAGGTATCTAATCATTCTGATTTTAATGTATCTCATATTACAATTCTATAATATGATTTACTTACAGTCCAGATCCTGGGAATGAGCAAGTTAGAACTTAGGGTTTTTTTGAAAGTATGGTCATTTTCAAAAGCACATTTCCATTCTCACTGTTGCAGAGTGAGATTAAAAGTATGCAACTGCAGGAAGGAAAACAAGCAATGGATCAGTAGTGAGGAAGGATCATAACGTATGTCCTTCCTTAATGGCTTTAGATCCAGATGACCTGGGTGTCCCAGCTTTCCAGAGGGGACAAGTATGGTAAGATTGCATCCCTGGTGATCAACCCCAAAAGTACTTGATGCCTCTCTCAATTTTTTATTTGATGCCCAGAACTACTGTAGCTGTTAACTCTATTTTATGCTTCATTTAGGTAACCCATCTGCTTCCCCAGTGTCAGTAACCTTACTTTTTCATGGTAGTCTGGCCGCCAGTCTCCTCTTAACTTTGTTTCATTCCATATTGCCTTGGCCTTGTGTTTACACCTGAGACTCAAAGTTCAGTGCTCTTTCTTCAGTACCAAAGCAGCTAGTCAATATTCAGTTCAAAGACAGACCAGACCATTGGTTTGTCTTCCTACTCAGTACCACTTTGGGAAAGGAGCCTATTAGGATAGTGGGTCACCAGGCACAAGACCTTAATTACCAAGTTACCAAAATCAACAGAAGCAGTGGGGTTCACTATAAACTGAACAGTGTGGGACAGCATAGAGTCCTCAAGAAGCTGCAGACAGCTGTGAGATCAGTGCAGTAAGAGCACTGAAACTGGGATGATATAGAAAGATCCAACAGTAAGGCAGGATCTGGAGCTGAAACTTGAGGAACCACAGCTCCTCAGGTGAGTAGTAGCAAACTGCAACAACAATGTTACTGTTTTAATAAAAGATGTCCTAGGAAGGAGGAGGCATGCTGATGTTTTCCTTAGCTTGATGCACAGGACATGTAGGGTGCTGGAGCTGCACTTGCAAAACTGTAGGGGTGAAAGGGTGAGAGAAGTGTGATACTGCTTGGTGCCTCTGAGCATACTGCCGGACTGTTGTGTGACTGTTCTTCTCTGGCCTTGTGCCACACCTTGGGAAACAGAGTTGAACTGTGTGATCTAGTTTGCTGTGCTCCTACTGTCTCTTCAAGCTATTTCAGCCTAAACATGGCTATTTCGATAGTGTAAAGGCAAGCAGCAGCGCCTCAGGGTGGTTGTGTGTATTTGGTTTATGTGGAAAGGTTTTGGTGGCAGGTGGAGGGCTGCAGGGGTGGCCACTGTGAGAAGAGAGCAGGGGCTGCCCCTGTGTCAGACAGAGCCAGTTCCAGTTGGCTCCAAAAAAGGACCTGTCACTGGCCAAATCTGAGCCCATCAGTGATGCGCCATGATAAAAGGGGTAAAAACTGCTGTGTAACTGTGGGAGAGAGGAGTGAGAAAATGTGAAACAACTCCAGAGACACCAAAGTCAGTAAAGAAGGAGAGGCAGGAGGTGCTCCAGGTGCCGGAGCAGCAGTTCCCCTGCGGCCCTTGGAGAGGCCCATGGTGGAGCAGCCTGTCCCCCTGCGGCCCATGGGGTACCACGGCAGAGCAGATCTTCATGCTGCAGCCTGTGGAGGACCCAATGCCAGAGAAGGTGGATACGGCCTGAAGGAGGCTGCAGCCCATGGAGAGACCACGCAGGTGCAGGCTTCTGGCAGGAACTGCAGCATGTGGAGAGGAGCAGGTGGTCTGGCAGGGGCTGCAGCCTATAGTGGAACATCTGTTCCTGAAGGACCACACCCTGTGGTACAGAGACATGATGGAGCAGTTGAAGAACTGAAGCCCATGGGAAGCACTGACGTTAGAGCAGTTTCTGAAGGACTGCAACCTGTGGGAGGGACCCCACACTGGAGCAGGGGAAGAGATTGAGGATGAAGGAGCGGCAGAGATGAAGTATTATGGACTGACCGCAGCCCCCATTCCCTGTTTCCCTGAACTGCTCAGGGGGAGGAGAGAGAAGCATCAGGAATGAAGTTGAGCCTGGGAAGGGGGAAGGTGTTAATTTTGTTTTTATTTATCACTGTCCTCATCAGTAATTAATTAACAAGAAATTAAATTCATCTTATCCAAGTCAAATCTGCTTTGCCTGTGATGGTAATTGGTTAGTGATCTCCCTGTCCTCATATCAACCCACGATTTCTTTTCGTCTTATTTTCTGCCCCTCTCCTGCTGAGGAGGGGGAGTGAGAGAGCAGCTGGGTGGGCACCTGGCAACCAAACAAGGTCAACCCACCACATTGTGATATCACCCTAGTATATTCTGAGATATGTTAACAATACAAGAGATGCCAGAGGATTTCTTTACTTTTTTTTTTTTTTTTGAAAACATGTACTATATTCATCTACACACTTTTAGCTTCATTGTCTTTGCAGCCTACCTTTAGAAGTTGTTACTTTTAAAAGTTCTGTGTATAGGTACTGGAAATCCTCAAGCAAAATACAGCTACAGAAAAATTACAGTTTTACAGATGAAAAAGCAGTAGACAATTTAACACTAAAATGATTCTATTTCTTATTTTGAAAGTATTGGACAATTTAATGCAATTGCTACATTGTATTTTCAATAGTCAAATGGAAGTGCTTCCCAGAAACGCTTAGTGTCTGGACATTGGATGATGATAATCAAAAATAGATTCAAATGACGTGTTAGTATAGCTGAGTTTTTAAAACCCAATCTAAATGTGAAGATATAAGGCATATATAATATATAATACATAGATAAAATACGTAGAAGATATAAACTACATCTTAAAATGACACAAGGAATACTGGACCACTGGGGTCAAAAGGCATATACTTGGCTGGAAAACAAATGCCTTTGCTGTAAATTCAACTTTTCTCTGGGACGAAGACAACTCCTGCAAATTTGAGAGACTTGTTCTAATGTAGGGAAGGCATTATATTTAAGGAAAAGAAGATTTTTTTTTTTTTTTCAGGTGGAGGTTCTTTTTTAATGAGAAAATGGTGTGTCTCCCCTAATTTCATTCTGGGAAGTAGCAGAAGTGATTTATTTTTTTAGAAATCAGCCTGAGCAACAGGCGAGCTTGTCTATTCTCAGACACTGAGTGAAAGACTGGCACAACCAGCTCTCATCTGGTTTTGCCCTGCAGGCAAGCTGCATCTCACATATATAGCCAATACTCTCTTTCAGTTTCCTTTTCCACTCAACCTGACACTCAAGACACCACCGTTAGATGACTATGGCAGTCTGCTGAGCAGATATATTAGATGTGATAGGCCACAGAGCATGGGAGAAGGCAGGGAGATATTGGAAGGCAGCACCAGAAATGTGCTCAAAGAGGGCCTGAGTGATGCATTGCTTGGTTGACCTCAAAAGCTGAATCCCCTCCCCTCCCAGCTGACAAGTTGTAGCAGATGCATTGCTCACCAAGTGATGGGCTGCAGTACTATTTCGTACACTGGAAAAGAAGAAACTAGCAGCTCTGTGCAGAGCATGGAAAATTTCAATGGAATCTGTCAAAATCTGGAGGGGTCACGGACCACTAAAAAGGGGAGATTACAGTAGGAAATGGAAGGGGTTAGTAACAAGGGATGCTAACATCTTTTGATGTAACTATGGAGCATCCGCTAGATTGGAGATTTGAGAAAAGGACTCCAATTGTGGTGTGCACTCTGCCATGAACCTCAGAGAACACCCTCAGATCAGTCATAGGCAAATGTGTGGGCCTGTCATGGCAGGGACCCAAGGAAAAGCCACTATCTAGAGAAAGCTTGGCTGACTTTACAGAAAAAAAGAGACTGGTCCAGACTTTTTCCTTGCGGAAGGCTAACCAGCACCTTCCCAATGCATTAATATTACAGTGCAATAGCATGGGAAGGAATAATACGGCTAAGGGCAAGCCCTGCTCATCTCCCTGTGGATTTAGTTGGCCCTGAATTGTAGGACCAAGAGAATACTGGTGGCACTTCACCTGCTCAGAAGAGGCCATTGGTGCCAGGAAAGACCCAGTGATGGGTGTATATGGGGGCTGTGTTGCTGCATCTTGAAGCCAACTGGAAGGCCCAAAATGCCAGAAGCATATACCCATGTCACCCGTGTAAGGCACGAACACGTACAACTGTGCATACTCCCATCATCCATAGACAAGCTGAGTTTTGTTTTATTTTAGACACAAAATAAGGAAGTTAGGTTAAAGTTAGCTATTATGAAGGGAAAACTTCAGTGATGGAGATCAAACCTGATTGTTTTCATGAATTGCCCTGTGTTTCCTTTCTGCATTTACCCTACTCTGTACTCCTTACTTAATATAGTTATGTCCTTTCTCTAATAATGCCTTTCTTTTATATGTTAACAGCTCTCAGTCATTTTCAGTTGTGAACATCTTGAAAGATTATGAAGAATATAAGGCACCCCATTCATCTAACTATGAGATGGAAAGACTGTATAGTAAGAAGCCAGTATGCAGAGCCATTTCAAGGAAGGAACACGTATATCATAGCATCTTAAAAATCAAAGGGGTGTGTTTATTCATTTTGTCCTTCAAGATCAGTTTCTCTTTCTCCAACAAGTTATTAAGCTAGAATAAAAATCATATACACTACGAATCTAAATAGTTGATGCTGTAATCCTCCTTTACCTAGCCCACTCTAAATAAGCAATACTGAAACAGTGTACAAAGTGTGTTGTTTATTTATCACGGGTGATGATACATTTTTTCCTGGAGCTGCCTTTGTACATTTTACATTCAAATAGCCATGTTTCTTTACTCCTCCAAAACTGCACAGTAAAGAGACGGCTATTTAAGAGCAGCAGTGTTTGTTGCCAGCCTCCTTAAGTGTCAGTTATGAGTGCTTGTTTTGACACGATAAAATATTCAACAGCACTACCAAAACCAGAGACAAATGAAATATTCATAATCATCTGAGGGAAGTCTGCCAATCTTTGAACATTTAGTCTACTACAGTTTCTTGAAATGAACAGAAAGGAGCTAGACTTTTTAATGCAAGAGACGCAGTAGAGGAAAAAGCTGGAAGAAGATCATTCTTCTGGCTTTACAAACCAGTCAAGTAAGACAGTCTTCTCTGTTTTTTTCTAACACAAGGAAATTCAAAATGCTCTGTGTTTATTGGTATGACTAACCCTCCAAAAATTCCAGGAGTGTCTCAAACTAAGCAGTGACTCAAAAATCCATGATGATGAGCTTTCTCCTCTCACATCTTTATGGATTCTGTCCTGAAGCAAAAATGAGGGGAAAAAAATTAAAAAAAAAAAAAAAAAAAGGCATCAAAAGCTCTAAAAATCTGTGGGAAATAGAAGCTCTAAGTAATCTGCTTCTCAGTGTGGGCTACTCCACAACTGATACTTTATGGATTAATGGTAAGATAGATGAAGACATCTGATTGTTATTTAAGAGAGACAGTCATGGGAAAGTAGGGCCCACTAGCTTAAAATTGAGTGCCTTCTTTACTAGCATGTAGGTGGATAAGTCCAAAACAAGAGTGAACACTGAAAAGGTGCATAGCCTCTGTGGAAACAGGGACTAAACAGAAACATCTGCTTTGGGTCATCTTACCATCCAATGGGCCCTCTACAAAGCAATTACACTGACATGTTCACTGGCTGAAGTGAGATTTAAGCATGCATCTGAGCACTTTGCTCAGTTGGGGCCACATAATGAGTTAATACAAACAAAAACAGAAGGAGGAAGCCATAAAAACACACATGGGGCTTTATAGTTAATTATTTTAATGTTACTGTCAAGTTTACAAACTGAAGACCATAGGAAGGATATTTTATCAGCTAAAGTCTGGCTTTATTGTGAATTTTTGTTATTGAAGTGGGAGTATTCATCTTAATGCCTCAAGGTGAAGTGAAGATATGCCTTAAATACAAAACTTAGGGCTTCGTACACTGCCCTTGAAGCAAAAAATCTGTTGCTGCTAATATCATTGAAGTTTTGGTGTGGACTTAAGAAACACTATAATCCTCTTAGTTGCAGGAATTATTTCACTGTACTAGCTAACAGGCTTTTAACTGCAATTTGACTTACACAGTGAATACATTCACATGCACACAAACAAGCAGCTCAAGGTGTCACTTGCTTCGTATATGACTCATACTTTATCCTGACCTTCTTTCCTCACCATGGACTTTCTAATATCAGTGTGCATGAGAAAATTAAAGGTGTATTATGCATGGCTATCATCTTGTTTGTGTAACAGTCTGGTTTTAGAAAGAGAAGTACATTAGATGCTTATATCTTCCCCAAGTGGGGGTTATCTCTTTTCCCTCTATAGTTACAGCCTTACCCAGCAAGGACAATGGCTACAAAAAATATGAGCTCGGGCTTCCCATGCACTGAGTTGGCAGGACTGAAGCCAATTCCAGTGCAAGAGCTGAGCACACACTGCACTCAGCCGTGACTAGCAAGTGCAGCCTCCCAGTCAGCCAGCCTGTGCTCTGGGCTCTGCACCGGGCTAATGCAGCTGGGTGAGGTCTGGAGCTGCCTCACCTTCCACAAGCCTGGAGCATGGGCAAAGTGTGCCCACCCCTCCAGCAGCCTGGCTGGACAGACCTGAACAACTGTCCTTGTCAGCTGGGGCTGTTGTTCCTTGTAAGGGAAGTACAGGGCCAGGAGAAGTTGTGTGCCTCCAGCACCCTGTGAGAAGCCCACACTAAACAACCCAGCCCTCAGAGGACACTGGCTCATACATAGTGACTGAGTCACTGAATGGTCTGAAGGCATCACAGCAACAAGTAAAACAATTTGGAAACTTTACCATCTATGCACAATAAAGAAAAAAAGTCCTTCTGAGGTGAAATAAAGCTGAAGTGCCACCAGCCCTGGCTGCACAGTTAAGCTCACATACCCTTTGTGGTTATATACACTTCTAAAAATTGTTATTTGTATCTATGTCCTTCAGTAATTTTGGCACTGCACAGAGCTGCTGTCTCTGATATTTGCAGTGGCATTTCCACAGCACTTATCTGCCTGAAAAAAATCAAAGATGTATAGGAAATAAGATATGTGGAAAATGGAAAATGAAAGGGCAGTGACGTGTGTTTATTGTCTGGAGATATAGTTAGTTGAAAAAACCTGGGTATGCAAGAAGCATCAAATGTTATGTCCAAAGTTATTTAAAATATAATTAATATTCTATCAAAAAGTTTATCAAAGAAACAGTCTGCTATAAAATATTAAGGTTATTGGATTTTTGTGTGTCTAACATGCCTTACCCTATTTATACAAAGTCCCTAGATAGTTTGGAAGACTGTAATAGATAGCAAGCCACTCCCTTTAAGCAATCAAGTCTAATTTGTACAAACTGATAGCAATCACAAAGTGTATTACTTTCTTGTATTTGATTGCTTGTCTAAGACCAGTTCTAGTGAGCATGTTATAGCTGGCCTTGACTCACAGTGATGTCCCTATCAGTGGGCTCAACGAGAACATGTTGGCCTGAATTAGCTTAAAAACAGATTATATCCTATGGATGATGAAGGCTTAAAGGAACTTCAAAGCTTTAAAGGCAGGATACACTGCTCTGCTTCCAGCATGCCCTGCAGAGGGTATGAGTCCTCCCTGCTCAAGGAAGACACCTATTTTGGCCTAACAAACCATTGAGTCAAAGCTGACTCTGGTCCAGGGGTCATGAAAAGTGCAATGGCCCCTCTGTAGAGGTTAGCACTAAAAGTTCAGAGCCCTGGAAGAACTGAATGTCACTGGGACCTCTCTGATAGCGAATACTTGTTGTTTTTTCTGGTCTTTTCATTTAAAGTAGCTTAAAGTCAATCCCAGGCCATAGGGAGTTTTGCAGTTACCTGGATGTGTTTAAGAGATGTGTGGATGTCATGCTTAGGGATGTGGTTTAGTGGTGGACTTGGTAGTGTTAGGTGATGGTTGGACTTGATGATCTTAAAGGTCTTTTCCAACCTAAATGATTCTGCGATTCTATCTGCACCTGTTTCAGTGGAAAAGGAGGTTTTGGTACATATGCAGATGAACAAAAACCAGAATCCTTCCTGATGTGGCACTGAGCATCCAAACTGCCACCATCAGGCACCTGGAAGAAAGAGCTGCAAGACTTGAGCAGATCCACTCTCCTCCTTTCAACTGCAAAAGGAGCCTAGAAGATGAACTCGGCCTAATGTGTTGGTGGGTAAGGTTATGTAAACTGAACCTCAACCAGAAAAGAGCAGGGAGGACACAGAGAGGCAGCTATTCTTCTTCCCATTACATGGTATCCAGTAAATCCAGGATTTAACAGTAGTATATGTCCAAAAAGCAATAACTGCCAAAACTAGTATTGCAGAAGAGAAAATGGTGTGCTTTTTTGGGAGGAGAGTAGGAAAATTAAAGTGACTTGGCAAATACTGACACTGGAATGGCTCTGGGGAGCTAAGCTTGTACATCAGACTCCTCTGGGGCTGTGTGCAGTAACCTGGTTTATCTCATGATTAGTAGAGTTTCATGGTAAGACATGAAGAAGAGTGTAGGTTGCTTTGACCGTAACAGGATGGAGTAGGTGTTTCTTTTTTCTTTGAAAGGTTTTGTCTCTTGGTTGAATTAAACCAGGGTTAAGTGATAAAAAGGATATTCTGTCAGCAAATGCAGCACAGACTCCTGAAGGAGATTCGGTAGCTGCTGAACCAGCAGGACTCAGAATGACCCAATATCCAGGGCACATAAAACTGGGTTCATCTATGAAGGTGAAACTGAGGAATTCCACCTTGGGGAGCAAAAAACTAAAGGTGTTAAAGATACTATCCAATCAGAGAAAAGAAATGCAGCTAGTATTGTAATGATAGCATGTAAGAATATTTCCAGGTGTTGCTGCTTAGCAGCACAACTTGCTATTATAAAGGTGGAAGTTGCCGAGATCACTTCCAAAAAATCAAGCCAGTAATTCGGTTGAAGACTCCTCTTTTTGAAAAGTTTGCCAACAAATTACACCTGTAGGAGATTTACTCTTCCAATAACCAGCTTCTGTTTTTTTAATAACTTTTGCAATGGCTTTGACTGATCTAACAGTTCATCTGAAGTTAAGGGAAAGAAAAAATGAGAACATAATTCTGTTTGCAGAATGTATATCTGCAAAATCACTAATATAGTTGAACTCTTCAAAAACAGATGAACTGACAGCTGTAAAATTTCTTTCCAGGTTTCAAAATTACTACATGATTCTAAGCAATAAATTGCTACTACCTACACAGGAAACGGAATGCACACTGGCCTGTATCTGAAGGCAAAGTGTTTTCAATCATAGGTGACCAAAACAATGTTTTGAAAGACTAAAACACTGATATAGCTAAAGCAGGAAATAACAGGCTGTCTTATAATTGGCAAGGATAATAAATGTAAGAGTCAGAGCAAATGTCAACTGAGATCAGAAAACTTATTTAGTTGGAATCAGAACACACTGAAACCTCCCACCCTTCAGATATGTTTGCAATTTGGTTTATGACCTATCCCTTTTCCCTGAAAAAGTCAGTGTATTTACAAGCGCATATACATATTTGTATATATATATATAAATATGTATACACCATAAACTATATGTGGTATGTGCATGTATATATACACTGTACATTATATATACAGACACACTATACATTATATACTATATAAGCACACACACACACACACACACACACATATGTCCTTAATTGTGTGAAAGTCTTACACAGGAGTCTTCCAAGGTTGGAGAAGAAAGCTGTGACTCAAGTATGACTCACTGTTCCATTCACCTCTTGAAAGGGATTAACAGCAACCTTTTCTACCCTAAATACCAATACTTCCACTGAATCTGGGGTGTGAATTTCAAAAAAGAAAAAAAAAAAGAAAAAGTGCCAGGATAATTTTTTCCCGCAAAAATGGAGCTTGGGTATTCCTCCAGACCCAGTTTTGCTTGTTTGTATAAAGCTCTCACTAGCATTTAATGTTACTTTTCACTAAGGCTAGCACGTGTAGGTGGGAACTTGAGCTTTCCTTTCCTTTGGATAGGTAGCTGCTGTCCTTGCAGTGAAATTAGACACTAAAATCATTCAAACATCAGCAGTCTTTCAGCACCTAACCAAAATTACCCCTATTCTTGGGGAGAGGTCAAGTTTCCCAATATTTTACTGAGGGATCTCCTCCCACTCCTGTGAAAATTTCTACTGACATATAAGATAAAGCAAGGCATCATTAAGGACATATGTGTATGCCTTTGACATACAGCTATTTATATTTAAATAAGCCTAATAGGTGTGCTTGGACCTGGCTGTCAAATTCTGCGGACTGTGCACAGAATACAAATCCAAAGTGGCTTCAAAGCTCTCCTCTCATTGGCATCTTTAAAAATATAGCAATTATGCTGAAACTGGCCTGAAAGCATTCTCCTTCATACTCATACATATGTGACAGACCGTTTTTCTCAAATTATTGTGCACTTCGCACAGGTGTATTCAGNATTCAACACAGAATGACAAGTAGGAGGGAGAAATTCAAGTAAACTGCTAGGTTAAATGAACTAAATTTAGGCAGTGAGACTGAAGCTTAGGTGTACAAATATTTTTTTTTTCCCTCAGGAAATTGTGTACCCCAAATCTTGTTGTACCTGAAGTTATGTCTCTCTAGCCCTCACTCTGATATGCTAGAGAGGGTAAGCAATGGGAAATTGGCTTAGTGAATTATACCCACTCTGGGTGTTTATAAACGTTTACCTTAGCTCACAGAAAATGAAGACAAATTCCTTTTCTGTAGCTTGTGTGTTACAGACAGTCCTCTATAAATTATGCAGCATTTTAAGACTTCCCGTTAGGAAACCTATATTTAAGCTGTTGTAAAGTTTCCTCTCTGTTTATTTGTTTTAGATTGCTAAAAAGGCAAGTTAAGCAGAACCAAACTATTACAATTTCATAGTTCAGTACATTATCCTGTAAGGCAGTCTTTGACTGTGCAAAAATTTGTGCTTGTGGAAGGCTGTGATTAAACACAAAATAATCCAGGACTAAACAAGACTAAAATCCTTGCTTAAATACTCTAATCCTCTCCCCAAATCCTCTACTAATGGGTGAGGCAGGCAGAGTGTCTCCAGAACACGATGCACATGCAAATATGATATGCTCCCCACAGCCTCCCAGGCATCACTGAGCTGCAAGCACACACACGGCAGGGTGAGGAGGCATTTGCTTTTTGAGAGAGTTAGGGTTATATGGTACATTACAAGTATTTCTCTGCCTGGTCAGCTTGTGCAAGCTGATGATATATCCAGGTATGGCAGAATCATATGCATAGAGATGGCCTCAAACCCACCACGTGGCAAGAGCACTGGCAATATTTCAAGCCCACCATACTTCCATTTGTTTTGCAGTTCTGTGGATGTTGGCACTTACCTTTGCTAACAAAACAGGGTAATTCCTGATAAGAAACAACAAATAGGAACCTTTTATCTAGTTTTGGGCATGTAGGCTTACCTAGTCCTAACATAGGACTTCCACCACCTGGAAGACTGTTTTTATCTGTCTGCCTCCCTCCTGATTGTAATGGAATCCCAGAAAACAGTTTGGGAACAGAAGCCTACAATTTAGATGGCTCCAGGTTAGGTGAGTTAATGAGGTGTCTTTTTTTTCTTTTAACAAAGCTGTTTATTATTTTTAATAAAGATGGTATGGGTATAGTAAATATGGAAAAGTAGGTTTTAGTTCTTGATTTATTATTCACAAAGAGGTTCCTACAGATAAGCTAGTTATTGTTCCTGCCATGTTCAGAAGCTGTATCTCCAATGGTTATTCCAAATAACCAAAGTGTATGAGGTACCTTGTTTCAAAAATTGTTTTGATCTACCTAGAATACATATGTTTACTAAAAAAAAAAAAAAAACCTCCTTTTTCTAGGTAAAAGATTAATTTCTGTCCTGAAGAAATAAATAAAAAAAAAAAAATAAAGAGTTATACTGCAGTGAGATATTCATAATATTGGGTCAAAGATCTAATACTAGATCAAAGATTTGATACTACTAGGGATGCTAGCATAAAAAACTGTGAGGAACGGATCAGGGAATAGATAGGCAAAGAATATGTGATTAGACATGGAGGAAGTATCATCCACTCTCTAATCCATGTTATATGGCCTCTTCAAGTGATTCCTTCATAGAGGTTTTCCTAGTCTGATGCTACAGGTGCTGCCTTTGTAATTCTACCCTTCCTAATAGCATTTGCGTACGTGTAGGAGAACCATCACAGCTTCAGTCTAGGTTCACCTACTCTGACTGTCACTCTAACACTACTTTGAGGATCACCTCCAAGAAGCAGTGTTCTTCTTCACATCAGGGCCCACTAAAAAAGGAAGACAGTGGGTCTGTTCAGCCTCTCAGTCTGAATAAACACACACTGCCAGAAACCTTCTCTATGAGGGGAAAATCCTGTTCACTTTTGGTAGCAAGCCTTTGCCCCACGTGAAAGCAACATGTAGAAGATAATGTGTGGGAGTGATTTTTCCAAGCCTGCAGCACTAACGATCTTCATGCCTTCAGATAGGCAGATTTTAATATTTTCAGAGATCCATAATCTTCAACAGAGGTTTTATAGGATTTTGAAGCCATGCCACCCCCAAACGGAACAAGAGGTCACCAGAAAAACACGTGTGAATGATGGGAAAGGTTCTGAAGGCATCAGTTATAGAGTAAGGCATAAGGCAGCTGGAAGACAGCAATATGACATTAAAAAAAAAAAAAAAAGGATCAGAAAAACAAGTCCTGGAGTGCTAAATCTATAAACAGTGACCAGAGTCTATCCATGCCCAGTTAACTTGGAGACAAGTGAGATTTAGCAGTTAGACAACTTTACCATAGACTTGTGATACACAATAAGACATGGGTAAGAACAGATCACAACATCTACATAATACCAAAAAAGATGTGAAGCTGGATTTTAAATACTATTCCTTATTAGAATTATGAATGAAGCAACAATACCAATAAAGATAAGATGCTTTCTTGTATTGGTCAGAGCAGTCCAGTTTTCCAAATGCTTACAACTTAAAAGAATGAGCTGGCTGACAAACTTTAAATTTCTACCCTATGTGTCCTCTATGATGGAGTTTGTGAAAGAAAAAATATGTGAACACTTATATTATATATATATGGGGGAGGGGAGACATCAACACCATTTTTTTTGCTTTGTTTCAGTTTTACACCAAATCATAACTTAAAGTGCAGTCACCTAGATGTCTTTCCTGTGAAAGAAGAAATTATATTCCTATAACAAAGCATCATTATAAAATATAGCAAATTAGTATGACTAAACATATGTATGCACATTATTTTTTTTAAATAAGATGTCTCTGAATTGTATTTTTTACCTTCTGACATGATTTTTTCAGCTCTAGATAAAGCCAAATCTTGTCCTTTGTCCATTTTCTGAAGTTAGATACAACATTTGAAAAGAAAAGGAAATAAATGTTTTCTAACGCAATAGAAATACTTAAATAAGCATCACGAAGTATAATGAATATGTCCTAAAGTACTCTCTAACTAACTAAAAATAAATGTCAAATATGACAGCTCTTTCCACAAAATTTTGGGTTATAGCTGTTGATAAGTGTTCAGAAATCTGGCATTCTGGAAGTTTGTTTTACTTTGTCAGATGCACATTAAAATAAATAGCAGCTGGTGGAGTCAAAGGACTGAATATCTCTGCTTTTCTACCATTTCATTTTCATATTGCCATAAACAACTCTAGTATTGCAAATTTCCTGTCACCTCGATGATCTAGTACTCCAAATTGATGAATTTGTTTTACAGTCTTTGCAAATAAGTGTTGGGAATGCCATGAATTCTAATGTACTTAAAATTGTACAACCAGAGGACTGAAAGAATTCTTAAGAGATCCGGCAGTGTCCATCACTCCTTCTTCCCCAATACACACTCTAATGCAGGACAAGTATTCCTAGACCAACCTGAGAGCTACTGTCTAACAGAACGATATTTTACATACCTAAATAAGCTGCTTCATGATTTCAATACTTATATCCTTACAAACCTTTGGTAGTATCAGGTGTAAACATTCACTTCTATAAATTGTTTCCTTTTTGTCTTTCCATGGGTGTAAGGGTGTGTAAGAATAATTAGTCACAACTGCTTTTCTTTCGTAGCAGTGTTTATACATTGCAAAATGTTTGTGTCTGTTCTTGACAGATCTCCATGAAATGGATACCTTATGGGAACTCAAAAACCTGAGTTATATCACAGCTTCTAGTTCCCTTCTATCCACTAGACAAGGCTACCTGTCAAAATGTAAATGAATACAGTTCAATTTGACCAACTTTTGACCTAACCACATTGTTAGTTCTGACCTGGAACGTTGAACTGCAAAGGGAGTGAAGCCTTTCTAGAGCAGTGAGAGCAAGAAAAACAATTATAAAGAAAATAAATTCTGTCTCCTGGTTGCTATGGCCCACCCATGACTTAACGGGGTATGTATAAAAAGGAAGCAGTTGAAAACGTTCAGCCAATGGATCTACAAGGAATCCAGACAGAAAACTGGCGGGGCTGTGTGATGAGAAAAGTGTAAAAGATCTACACACAGTTGAGAAGGCT
Organism: Chauna torquata; assembly: GCA_013399475.1. Taxonomy (NCBI): domain Eukaryota; kingdom Metazoa; phylum Chordata; class Aves; order Anseriformes; family Anhimidae; genus Chauna; species Chauna torquata. The sequence goes on along the minus strand of VXAL01000523.1, from coordinate 634,457 downwards.
CTTGGACCAAAGCATCATGAATTTGTTGCATCAGTCCTCACTGCCAAAGATGTTGGAAAGATCCCATGAGTACTTTGTAGCAGATATGTTAGAGGACATAGATCAATTTGAGGTAAAAAATGTGAGAAGTATTAGACCAAATAATTATGTTTGTGGAAGTTGGGAAACCCGGGAGGAATGAGCCACAAAGAGTGGCCAGATGTGCATGCACTCCCTAGATATCATCTGTTGGGAGCAGAATAGCAAGGTGATGGACCACTGGTGGGGCATCCTTATGTTATACATCATATATACATGACACACCAGAGAAACAGTTTTCAGAGTTTAGCATAGAGAACATGGTCTTGTTGCAGACTTTGCCTTACTGAAAAAAATTAAGCTAGAGATTATGAACTCTGTAGCTATTGGTGTCTAAGGTTTTCCTGGATCTTTAAGATTAATTCCCTTCCAGGATCTGCTTGTATTTCAGAATAACAGATATTATACATGTCACTTTACGCTGAAGAGGCACTCCTGCCTTCATATTTTACTTCACTGTCCATACACACTTAATTGTTCCTAAAATGATACTTCTTTTACCTGTATGTTGTTGACATCATGGAAATTCATTAATCCTCCTCTGAAAGCAATAACCACAGTTATTTCATCTTGCAGACACTTAAAGAAGATAACAGAAAAAAAAGTCTTCTGAAATATTTTTTTCCTTTCAAGATATTTTTCTGCAACTACCTTGAACATGAGGTTAGGCAGCTACTAAGCCTGTGAAAGCCAGGCAATTGTTAAAATTGCCCATAGCACACACCATTCGTCCGAGAAGGCTATACCTCCAGAATACTTGCAGCTGACTTCGCAACAGACCCTCAGTGTTCTTCACTGAAACAAAGTTCACCAAGTTTGCTTTAAGGCAGGTCAGTGATTTCTGTTGAGACACCAGCATCACTTAGGGAAGAAGAGGCAGTTTTATAGCACTAATAGCACTGCTAGAGACCTGCTGGCATTTCTAGGAGAGAGTCAAGATTTGAAAAAGTGATGAGCTATGTTAACTTCACCATAGCTAAATTAATTCTTGTCATTTCTCTGCAGAAAGAGCACATTACACATAGTGATGAAGCTCAATTGTAAATTGTACTGACACTGAGTTATGGTGCTGATATGCAAAAGGTCTACATTATATGTTAAAACTAGAATTTGCAAGTTTGCAAAAATTGATTAGTTGGCAAACTTCATTTCAGTTTTATTTTTGGCCTATAATCATATGGAAAGTAAAAAGCAGGAGACCGCTGGTTTCTGATGGGCATACTCACTTTGAAAGAAAGCGGTGAGAGACAGCAATAGCCCGCCACGTACCAGCTTTGATACTACTCATGCTTTTGAATCTTGACAGTTCCAAGTGCTCTAAGCTTGTAAATTAGCATTATAATGACAAAGAAAGAATTTCAGTGAGAAAAAGACTAAAGTAATCACTTAGAAGTTGACTGGGATAGCTGTTTTGGGAACTAAATTATTCTAAATAATATTTTTTTCCCCTGTAATATGTTTCTAGTTTGTGTAAGGGGAGGAGTGTAGCAGGCACATTTCTATGTTGTTGTTGCTCTGTTACTCTAATCACTTTTATAAGTGATTTCTGCAAGTAGCACAGATCTGTGGGTTACAGGGGTACAAGAAGAATAACTCAGTATTGATGGCAACAAAAAACAGCCAATATAGATTTCAAATTTTATATCCAAACAGAAAATTTTTACCACACTGTAATGGTTCATCTGAGCTATTTGCCACGCATTCTTACATAGCCTGAGGGGACAGACATAAGGGCACCGTAGCAGACTTCTATGAATTAAAATCAGATGAGGGCTTTTCTTTAGCATATTTGAATATTTCTATGCAGTGATTAAAGTCTTGTGCATTGGTAGTTTAGCAGATAGCAAGCTGATCTTTTGCCAGGGAGACCACTGACTCTGCATCTAAGAGGGTATCAGTTCATACAGCTACAGTTTTTGTTCAGGAGCAATTGAAAAATTACCTGATATAGCTGTTAAAGATACCATGCTGCTAGGGTTAGTCAGCAAACCTGATCAGCTAGCTGTACATTAATGTGAGCATGAATTTGGATGGAAACTATTGTTATCAGCAAACTTTCTGGTGAATGACCCTAACATGAACAGGAAAAGAAGGGAGCGAAAAGGAGATGAGAAGAGGGGAAAAGGAGGGGAGGAGGAGGGAAAAAGGAAAGGAAAAGGAGGGGAAAAGACCAGTGAATCTTATCACCAAAATCTATGTTCATGGCAACGTCTTTATTTACTTACATGGTGGAGTTTAATGAATAGCCTATCCAGAAGGATTATCAGCATACCACAGCTCTTAGAAGACCTCTACTTTTTCATAGAAGCTGCTTTAGCTTAATGAGTAAGCTTTTCCTCTTGTGCCTCTTTATATGTGTATCTAGGGCACAAGCACCAGAATGAAGGACAAAGAGTCAAAATGAGGAACTGCTCTGAAAAGTAGCACCACAACTGAAAAATTATAATGTTTGAACAATGGTTTATAAGGATATTTTTCTTACTATTTCATCTCTCTTTGAAAGGTTCTGTAGCTCTGATCATACTTGTTACCTGTTTTTTTTTTTTTTTTCCTTTTCTGTTTCTCCCCCATTCTTTTCAAACAGATGACTGGAATTCTTTGTGATATTCAGGTTTACACAATGATACAATAACATTGGGGATTTTTCTCTCAATCCCTTTCCTCGCATTCTATATATTCTTTTGCTTTTCCTGAGCACAGAAATGATTTTTTCATAAAATTACTCATACTGACTCCTTTGAAGAGATAGCTGAGAGGTCTTCATTATATACATATGTGTATGCATTAAAAATGCTACAGTTGCTTTCCTCTGCACAAGTTACTACATCTCAGGTGTTATCACCTACTGCTCTTGTAGGTGTTGCAAACTCTGTTCTTCCCCTCTAGCCGTACTGTGGCTGGTGTTGCCCACTCCACCACTAATCTATGACACTACTGCCAAATCTTCTTTCTCCCCTTGTTCCCAGGTTTCCTGCTTCAGACAGTCATTCCTGGCCACTGCCCAGATAAGCCAAGCTGGCCCTCAGCCATCGCTGCTTGCTTTCCTAATCAACTTCACTCACTTCCCAGATGACGATCTCCATGGATATTTACTGTAATATCTGTTCGGTTTCATGCCTTCTAATGGGTACTGTAACAGAACTACCAGGTATGCTTCATGCTGGGGATGGAGATCTTGCATCCCAGAACAGGGAGAGTGGTTGGATCCTTGTTTCATTCTCTCAGTCTGCAAATTATGACTACTCCCAACTGCAAAACATATCCTTTATCATGCAAGAAAGAAGTTGGCACTAGGACAATATTCTTTTACAGCCTAATTTTACTTTACCAGTCTGGCATTTTTTGACGATAATGTCCAAGAGAAGCAATGCGAGTATTTTAAATAATCCTCTGAAGTTTTTTTCTAATTCCAGTTTCAAAGGGTCCAACACACATCCGAGACAGTTTGTACCAAGACACAAACTAGTCCAGTAATGATTCACTAACAAGCCCACGTCTCTTCAAGTCGGTATTTGTTAAATATGGATATTACAAATTCAGCTCACTTGTGAGCAATCCTTGCATTTCTGAGTTTTGTGCCAGAAGAATCCTTCAGAGTGCAATGAGTAAGTAGGGATGGATAAAGTCAGAGCCAGTATGAAGCCTGTCCAGTGTGAATTTCATCACCTCAGAGAGAAAAGGACGATGTAGCCTTATAAAATTCCACCATTCTTCTGGAAAGACCAAAAGTAATTGAGCAATACTTGTACCTCCTTAAGGAAAGGTCAAAGTGAAAAGAATGCTGAGTTAACAAGATGACTCGGCAGGCTGGAATCGTATTTCTTTTAACCTGGCATTTAGACTGAATTAACATCCTGAACTTACTCAGCAAGCAATGGAGCTCAAAGTAAATTTAATGTTATATTAAGAAAATCCAAAATGTGCCAGGTTGACATGTCTAAGCAGCTACTAAGCCTTGACTGTGCCGGAGCATGAAAGCATGAGGTGTGCAGAAGAGGTTTTTCACTTCTAGAGAGTGAAAGAAAACATGGGGAAAAAAAAAAAAAAAAGGCTCCTAGAAACAGCAAGCAATTAATAAAAGGCCAAGGCCAGATAGCCAACCACAGTTAAAAATTTTCTTCATAAAGGGCTTAAAGATTGATGCAGAAGGACCAGATTGAAAAGATGTGAAAGTCAATTCTTTTAACTTGACATTTAGACAGAACTACTATCTTGAAATTGCTCAGCAAGTGAGAGAGAGAAGTATCACTTAAGGCTTTTAAAGGCTTTTAGTAGGCACCCGCAAGCCATACAAATGGAGTAGCTAGAAAGCAATATCCAGTTGTATTAGTCGGATGAACTTTTCCAGAGATGGGTGTCTTTAAAGGCCCAGCTCCTACCTAAGGCATCAGAGCAGAGCGGAGTGCTGTTTGTCTTTAACTAGGGATATCTATGATCAGAAACTGTGGAAATACTCATTTTGTGTTCTGTGCAAGGCTTACATGCAGTGTTTTACAAGTCTATAACCAAGCCTTAAACCTGTTCAATGGGATTGTTACTAGGAATAAAAAATGCATGTACTTCAGCATTTGCAGGGCAGAGAAAGCTCCATTCATCACAGAAATATTTGTCTCTTTTTTTTTTTTTTTTTAGTTTAGGCTCAATATTTAGTATTTTCTTTCTTTTTTTATTTCTGGGCATGTGGTTTTCATTCACACTCAGTTTATATTTAATCCTTAATAGGCCAGAAATAAGTAGAAAGACTCCAGCTAAATGGAAATTTCTCTTTCCACACACTGGGGTCAATTTCAGGAGAGGTGTTACATTACTAGATAAAATGGATGTTACAGTCTTCCAAAACACTGCACTATTGTACCTCTTCTGTCTCTTACGTGAGGAGAAACAAAACAGCCCAATATTACTGAGATTCCCTTAGTAAACACCTTATGTGCCTTTTTATTGTCTGAGAAGCTGTTTAGTTGACAGATCTCCCATTTGAATTTAGATTACCACTCTTAAGTACAACAGAAGGTCTAGAATAGACCCTAAAGGCAGCCCTATCACAGATTCAGCTGTGATTAATCTAACTGCTTAGCAGATGTCAGTTGTACTATTAAAAGTCAAACAATTACCCATTCTTCATAAGCTAGGATGACTCTACCTCCATCCAGAGACAGTTGTTCATTGTTTAAGATGCATGCAGTGTAGACTTTTTAAAAGGATAACCGCAGAAGAAAAGATGCTGAACAAACTAGAAAGTGAAGCGTCAGACCCCTAAATCTTAAAAATTAAGACCGAGTGTTCATTCTTTTTACTTTTTTATCTTGTAGTAACAAAGGAAAAATGAATTAATGCCACAAAGAGGACAGTGGTTAAGTTATAACAAAAACTCCAAAACAGAAAAGTTGGGTAGCCAAAGGATGAAGTGTCTTCTTAAAAATAATTTGAGGAATACAGTAATATGCTTTATGCATATTTCTTTGAAGGAAACATTACCTATGATCATACCTTTTTCTTTCCTGGCCTTTACCTGTGCAGAGGGATATTGATTTGCTGCATAATGATTCTTGAGATTTTTAAGCTGAAGATCTCTATAATTAAGTAGTTGAAGAGTTCAAATGGCAACTACACTACTAATGAAGTGAAATTCAAATGAATCATGTGCCTGATGAGAAGCGAAGTAAAAGACTCTCCGTGGTGTGATAGATTAGTACCATTTCTTCTGGGAAGGTCCAGACAAGCACTCCTTCAGTGGAGGAGGCTCCCTGAAAAATTGAAGTGTCAGGTGCAAACTGTAAAGTGCCTGAGCAGTAGCTCTTTTCTTCCAACAGGACCAGATGTTTTGAAAATCCATATGTTAGTACTTAGTTTAAAAAATCGTCAAAAGCCTCTACTCTAAATATTTCACAAAGACTGCTTTCACTCTGCTGGAAGGTGCTCCCCACCAGGGTACAGCATGTTCACCCCTAAACCTGCTCGGGCGCAGCTTCCCAGCCCAGCCAGTGGTCAAGGCATTTGCCCCACTCCTTTTCTCCCACTCCAGCCTTGCGTCCCCATCTTATCCTCTGCCATGCCTGCAAAAAAAATTAATTTTCAGCCAGCAGATTGCCTCGGTCATTCCCAGACAACCATTTCCTCCCTGCTCCACACAGCTCATCTAGTTGATATCCCAGTAAAAAGTTGTAAACTTGCTGTTTAAGCATCAGCATCTGGCCACACAAAATTGTATTTGTGCTTAATCCAACTGAGTTACACTGGGTCCTGTAGGATTCTATCAAGGTTAATAATTAAAGGTCCTTAGACTATTGCCAATCTATTTTCATTGACTCAGATAAATAAAATGCTGCCTGATATAGAAGTCTGTGTGTTTAAATTCTTATTGGCCCTGTTTCTGCCATCATTCTTCACTTGTGACAGTGGCTTTCGATTTACCATCAGGCCCACTGAAATGAGTAGAGCCAGATGCCTTGTAAGATACTAGTGAATTGAGGTATGACCACCATTTTAATCTACTGGAACACTGAAGCTAATTCCCACTGACCCACCATGAGTCAGGGCCGAGTAGTATGGCCTTTTTAGACATCTTTCAGCTCAGCTGCAAGAAGTCAGACCTTTCTGAAATGCTGTCTCAACAAAGAGGTATCCCAGATAACATAGCAACCATTTAATAAAGAGGAAGAATTCCATAAAATATCCTGATTATTTCAATTACAAAGGAAAAAAAGCAAACAAACAAACAAAAAACAAGTATTGACAAAAAAATAAAGAAAGGTAATAATACTGATTTGGATCAGCTGTATGAACATGACAGAAAGCATAATTAAAACATGAAAATTCATGTGACTTATCAACATTTATTCACATGAGACTCAGCAAGTTGAGTAAATATATTTGCACCTTTGTCCTTGTTAAATCTCAAGGGTAATGAGCAACTACGTGAATGTGAGAGCTGCACATTTATTACCATATCACATCATGCATACTGAACAAGATGGTGAAGGTGGAGAAGGTGGAAAAAGGTTTAGGTCAAACTACAGTAACTCTCGTGGCATTTTTTAAGCAGGCTATGTTGCAACAACAGGATAGAAGTGTTTCATTTGCAGAGGCGAATTACAGATCAGTTAAGCTCAAAATTATTCTTAGTGTGACTTTTCTGCACTGGGAAACTGATTCACAAAAATGAAAACATTTTGTGGGAAAATGCGAATTTGAGACATTTCTTGTGGAACCCAGGTTTCCCTGGGCTTCTCTCTTGTTCCTTGACAATATGCCTGACAGAGATCTAAAATCCCTGGCCTTTTAGTGCGTAGTTACTTCACAGAGCTATTTTATTCAAGACACTGGATCTCACAAACATTTTAGCTCATCAGCTCCAAGGATTTCCAGGCCCTTTTGTTCCACATTGTTTTTGGCTAACCAATTGCTGTACAAGGGCGCCAGGACCTTGAATGGTTTCAGGGTCAAGAGGAGACTATTTCATTTTGTAATATCTAAATGTCCCAGTGGAGGATTATGTCAAAATCAAAACCTGCTGACTTTCTGATCTGTGAAAAATAATGAGGTCTAGGTTTCTTTTCCCCCTTCTTCAAGACAAACATCTCTCAAAAATCTCAAACTGAGAAAAGACCAGAAAGTCTATTTCCCAACCAGCTCTATTTAGAATAGCATTCGCAATTTTCTGAAGTCAAAGAAGAAAGCCAGAAACAGAGATTCTTGTGCACACATGGAACTTTTTCATACAAAAAGCTGCCTTTAGGGAAGAAAAAAAAATCTAGTTTTCTTAACACACATTAAAATTAAAATCAAACCTCCCTGGAGAAGAAAGTCATGGAGTAGGCACGTATTTTTAAAAGCATGAATAACTATGTGTATACCACCAAATAAAACCACTCCATTAAGTGGACCAGGCTCGTGACCCCTGATCATCCATCCTGCTCAACTCTTAGCATGCTTGGCTCCCTAGCACAGAATTGCCTTTGTGCTCTCTAAGACAATGCCCTCAGCCACTATTTGTAATACAGCAGGCATCAGTAACAACTCCCAGTATTGACAAGGTTGCACCAGGTTTGGCTCCCTCCTTTCTCTGTAGTCCTCCGACTTATGCCATAGATTTGTGCTCACCAGCACCTCTGGTATAGATCAGGACATAGCATATCAAAACTCAGATCTACGATGTAAGAGCTCACCACTCTGCCAAGCTGCAGGGAAGCCCTCGTGTTGTTTCAGATACTTTGATGTGGGCTAATAAATAAAATATTAACTACCATGTTTGAGGGCTGCAAGGATGCTGCATGAGGTCCAGTGGATGCTCAAAGCCAAACCCTGTGTAGTACAGACATAGGCAGCTCATACCATGTGTTTCAAGGCCAGGAGAGGTCCCTGACCATGTGAAAGCTCATCAAAGTTGAACATGCGCAGTTATAGGCGTGAGTGCTCGTTTGTGCAGTGTCCACACAAGCAAAAATAAAATTTTGTTCTGCTTTTAGGGTGTGCATGATTTGAGGGAGTGCCCTGCCTGCTTCACATAAATGCTAAGGATTTATGGATATGCTGTGAGGACATCATAACCTCAAATCACTACCAAATTGTTGTACTTATTCTCATTTAACCTGTTATATTCATATTACACCAGGGTTTGCCTCTGAAAATAAGATGTAGATTTCATAGAGGAAGCATAAATGTACCATTTAAGTCTAACTTTTTAGCAGTGGATAATATTTACCATAAAGACATATAGGACACAGTAGGCAATAAAAATATTAGAATGTGAATATGATTGATCTCATAACTTTATACAGTTTACTAAATTTATACTATTAAGATAATAAAAGCCTGACAACCCATTTGCATTCCTCTGGCAACAAACCTTGAATCCGTGTTACGCAGAGGTTCGCATGTGCAGATGTGCAAGTAGTTCAACTGAGCTATTCAAAAAATCCTACCTATCTGGTCGGATTAGAAACTAATGTTTCTTTGAAATAAGTTTGTTCTAGATTTTATGTATTAACCTTTCTTCTTTTATGTGATTTTTGATTTTCATTCTGTAAGCACATAGTCGCCATTTGCATCCGTTTCCTATCTCTGTAACAGGTGGATATGTCGTATCATACTGGCATCATTCTTTACTATGTGATTAAGTTCTTAGGTAAAATTCTTTTCATCTGTTACTGCCTCTGTATACTGCCTCAGGCACTTTATTTTGATTTTCAGCAGTGGAAGAGGGGCTATAACAAGGAACCAATGAATGGTAATAGCTATTAAGAAAGTCCATGGCCAAATTCTGCAGTTGCAAGTAGCACAGGATTAACCTGGAGGGGACAATACCGCAGTGCTACACATAGGATAGTCTATTTCGCTTCAAGCCTTTTGCCAGGGATTCCGCCTAAGGTCACAACTTGGTCTCTTAAGTGAGGTCAAGCTACAGCAGAGTAAGGAAGTGTGGCTCCACTCTTAGTGCTGAAACATAAGTGAAAAAAACATTTTTTTTACTCTGGAGAACACCTTTCTGAACATTTAACATTTCCATTTTTATAACTGGAGATAAAACCAAAAAATCTTATGCTTTCACCCGTCACCAAAAACCTTTACTAAGCCATTCCCTGAACTGAGATATCATGAGCGATTGGCATTGATGTGCACCATTCACTCTAAACTGAAAGACTTGTGAAACCACAGCCTATTATTTATGGAGATAATAAGTCCAGAGATCAAAGCAACAGATGTTAAATTTCTATTAGCTTGTTATTAAAGATTGTGACAGTTTTTTTTTCTTCCGTAGTTTATCAAAAGAATGAAAAGTGGCAAATCCAATGAAATCCTATTTTCTGAACAGCCATTAGTTTGATTTACAGCAAATTTCTACAGTGCCTGATTTATGCCAACGTTGTGTTACAGCTTCTCTGCAAAATACAAACAATTAACTAATGATTTACACTTAAGTTAGCACAGGGGAAAGAAGATCATAATCTTTTCTTATTCCTGTTTCTCTTCCAGCATGCTCAGACCTCAAAAAATGAAGACTGATCTGGTCACAAGTGCTTCAGCAGTCAGTTTACACTTTTTAATTAGGCATGCAGAGAACATCCCTGAGTAAGTATATCCATCACCCATGAGCTAAACGTGTGTCTATACAAGACCTGACTGCAGCTGAAGTCTCTAAACACTTTGGAAGGTATTTTACGTTGAATTGGACCACCGTACCTTTTCTCTCTTAAAAGGTGAGATGGTGAACTTATGTGCCTTGCAGCTATACACAGAGAAAAAATGTTAGCTATCTCCTTTATTTCTCAGAGTTTCACATTTTTCTCAGCTGTTACAGAAAACACTGGATTTTGTGCCCTTGGGACAGAGTCCTTCAATAAAAACTGGTATTAATGTAGTGCAAAAAGTCTTTTTACAGTTGGAAGCAATGAACCCCAAAAACCAATGCTATACTTCCACTGTCTTCATCATAGTTATATAATAATCTTTTCACCTCCTGGGCAAACCCTAATAGTTAAGAAAGAGCGCAAAAATAAGTTCTTTAAAAATTAAGCATGCTACTAAATCTGCCTCTGAAATAATCAAAGAGACTTTTTTTATTCCAGCAGGATGCCCATGGGAGGAAAAACAAACAAACAAAAAAAAGGTCAGCTAACAGGAACAATCAGTCAGTGCTATGGTATCCTTAAAGAGAAATGTAAGGACAGAAGGTCTGAAATTTGGAATTTTTGGAATTCTGACATCTGAAAATTGTTGTTTATCAAAGTGAAAACAAGTATTTTTAAAGTCCTCATGAAATTAATCCCAAAATTCAGTGTCAAAACGCTACAGATGTATTTTTCAAAAGTTGTTACACTTGTATTTTGTATTACGACTTGGCATTAGGTGACAATACCATAATGGCATAATCATTTAATTATTGCACCATTGTTCTGAAGATCATTGAAAACAGGAAAACAAGTTTTTTTTTTTTTTTTTCTTTTAAATGAGATTATGAATACACTGTATCTGCTTTCCAAGAGGAAAATGCTTACTTGTTTTGTTGTAATACAACAATTTACTTCTTTTAGTGGGGCTCATCTTACATGTTTTTAGCTGACAAAGCTTGTCTATTTTGCAATAACCTCCTTGGATGTGATTGCCTTGCTCTCCTGCCTACAGAGGAAGTGTGAACAGATAGATGCTGAAAATACCTTGAATTCTCTCAGTTGACTTCTCAATAGCACATGTTCTCCTTCTGGTCAGTAGTGATACTTCAGGCAGTATCAGTATTAGTTTTACAAAGCACGGAAAATCTATATATGCACAACATTTTCAGACTGTCAAAGGAGAAGTTTTATGGAAATCTATTCAGTGAAAGAAGGAAGGAGGATATCTGTACATGTAAAAAACTGGGTCATGCTAAAGAAGAAAAAGGAAGCAAAGGGACTTAGGGCCTATGAAAGAAGGCAACGGCTATGGAAACAACCAGAAAAATCTTAGAAAGAAAAAGAGTTGATATGCTGATAAGTTTATGTTTATCTAAGACCATTATCACAACCATACAGGTTGTGACCTGATTCTAGAAGAACTACATTTTCAGCTCAATTAATTATCTCCTCTGGAGGAGAAATGGCAAGAGCAATGATTTTCTGTGTCGTTTTTGTTTGTTTGTTGATTGTTTATGTTTGTTCATTTGTTTGTTTCTCTTGTAGGTATTCCATGACTTTTTTATTAATAATTTTAAAAATAGTTGTCTCTGATATTGCCTCACCTACATGTTTCTGATAAATTTCACCATAGCAGAAGCCAAGAAGACTTGAGAACAACCCATCTTCAAAGAACTGAACACTGATACATACTACATGGAGCCCAATGGATTTCAATGCTCCTCTTCCTTGAAGAAAACAATAAAAAAAGCATATCAGCTGCTCTGTTTTTCTACTTGAGAAATGATTTAGAAATTCAGAGAGAATATGCTATTACATAGGAATGTCAATTGCTCTCATGATTTAAAGCCCTTTCTTAGTACTAAAACCCCAAATCAACCAAAAAAAAAGGCATGTTTTGGGTGTTGTTATCACAGAATCAAAAAATAGTGTGTTACCATCTGTGTGTTTCAGCTGTGCAGTGGCTTGCAGATGCAGAATTTGGCAAGGGCCAAACAACTACTCAGTAACATGTTAAATATTGACCCAGAACATTTGGAAGTGTTGACTCTCTTGCTCATGCTGGCTATAAGCTATACAATTAAATTACTTCATAACATTTGATAATCCAGTGGACCCCTTTCATTACATTTTGCTAAGATTTGTCCCAACTCTCAGCCTAACATAAGATTTCAATCAAGTTCCCATATCCTCCTGATGATGTGACAGAAAACATCTATCCATTCATATGCTACTTTAATATCTTTTTGCTTTTGAATTATATGTAACTGTGATTTTCCTTTACAGCAAGGCTTAAGAAGGAAAGGCAAAGTTATTTCTTCCTCTATACCACCAGAAGCCAGGAGGGAAAGTACACAGGAAGACCCAAAGGGAAGAAGTAACAGTTATGAACACAGAGTGAAAAATAAACTTATATGGTTATCTGATGAGAATAGCTGTCTGTCTGAGCACAGATGTAGTTAGGGTCAAACATATTTGAAATTAAGTCAAACCACAAATGTACAAAATCACATTTGAAAAAGATGAGCTACAGGAACCAAAGGACTAAGTCGACATCGTCTTCACCTGAATTACATTTCTGAGGACTTCTTCTTTGCTTCATTAAATAACTGGAAAGATTTTGAGCTTTGCTTCTAAAAGAAGACCTATGACTACCAGCTTGTTTTTATTTAGGGCTTTTAGAAGACAGAGCTAACGGTACATAATTGCTTTATCAGTTTTCTCAACGTAAGTTATAACTTCAGTGCCATCAATGACAAAGTTTCAGAAAATTGAGTTTATCTATAAATAGATATATGAAGCATATGAAGGAATGACAGAACAACTATTGCTTTTCCATCCTACTCTTTGTATAACGTGAAGACAATTTCTTTTCAGTTTAAATTATTGAGCATTCTGTCCTAATATGTTGTCTTCCTACAAACAATCATTTCCAAATGAGTTTCAGAACTGGAAACCAATCACAGGAGTGATCTTTCTGCTTTATAATCCTTTCCTGACTACTTTAATGAACAATGATGAAATAATTGCTTTTACAGATAGTTTTAACTGTTCCAAAGAGTACAGAAATAAAACAGGATTAAGGAATCAGAAGTCATAAAAGTCTACATCTCCTCTCTCCTTTTTTTCTCAAACTTTCTTTGTGGGCACAGGAGATTTCAAAACCACCACAGTTGTTGATATTAAATGGTTTAAAAAATATTACTAGAGCTGAAATCTCACTACAAAGAAATCAAAATGAGTTTCTTCGGATATATAGTTGAGTCACAATTTCACTCCGGAGCGCTACTCCTTGAATAAGAGGCCTGAGTATTTTTCCTCCACTAAATTTGATAACTTGAAGTCTAGAAAAGGAGTAAGAGAGAGAGGACCAGGCTTCTTTCTCCAGAACAGCCCTAACTGTCCTTGTTCCACTACAAGGTGACAAGGCTCTGAAAGGTTAGGGGATGGGATAAAATAAGATGATCTTGTTCTCCTATGACACTTAGAATTCAGAAATCACGTGGAACTTTTCAAAAGAAACAACAAAAGATTCTGTAAAGGGCAATAGGTAATTCCAATACCTGAACCCATGTTTTGGTCACAGTTTCTAAAGAATTAAGCATTAGTAGATGCATCATGGGGTGGAGGGCAAGGCATACTGATAAGGCAAGCTTCTTCCTCCTGTGGGTTAGTCTTAAAATTTTCATTGATTTTTTTTTTTTTGATAAAAAAAATCCAAAGTTTTTCACTGTAAAATTTCAAAGTAGAAATGAGGTAATGATGGGAAAGAATGTAATAAATGTTTTTCATCTCTACTTTTTCCTCGCTGATCTCAAGGGAAAAGAACAAAAACACACGGCTAATATCAGATCAGGTCCCAGATTCATCTGCTCCAGAACCCCACCTTTTCTCAGCTTACAACTTCTCTGTTAAAAGCTGGGGGGCGGAGATCTAATATACTTCAAAAAAAAAAAAAACAGAAAAAAAGAACTTAGATTTCAGAAAATCAGGCAAAAAAAAATTGAAAAACACAGTGGGTGTTCCTTGTTTCACTTAGCTCTAAAACTGGACAGTGCAACCACTGGCCCTTTGCCCGCTTTAACACACGGACTGTTGCCCTGAGCAAGAATTGCATTCTCAGACATGTATTACACTATGTATTTAAGTCTTTGTGTTCCGCTTGGAAACCTTTTTATTGTTTTCTATGCCCTAGCTACATTCCACAAAGACCTTCTGAGCTTTGTTCAGGCACAATTTTTAATGAAAGAGACTTGCAATGAGATGAGCCAAAATGAGAGTCTCCACAAAATCAGTTTGACAACTTTTCTTGAAACAATGTTCTGGGACTCATGCTGTCCTTGGGCACAATTTTTTTGTGCAAGTGGGAGATAATGCAGACTGAAGAAAACTCTTTTAAAAGTTTTACTAATTTTCATTAGGCTGGGTCATATGAGTTCTCTGGGTGCCTCAGTGGAGGATTTTAATCATATTGTACCTTCTGTGCTACACTGATCGCAACGCTAATCTCTGTAATTCCACATTTGGGATCCTACTTTTTAAAGTGTAAACAACTGACTCTGATTTTGTAAAGAACATTTTTCCAGAGGGAACACAATGGCAGAGCCGTAGAAAAGCATCCTAAGCCAAGAGCTGAGAAAATCTAATTGCATTAGGAGAAATAAGCCATTCTCAGTTTCTTTCCCTTGTTCTGTAGAGTGTGCACAAATAAAATATGTATGAATAATATTTTGCGAGGGAGAAAACTTTACGCCTTTCTACTTACAGGCATCAGACACATCGTCTGTAAAGGAAACTTTGAAGAAGAAGCTGAATTTCAGCACTGGCAGCAATGGAAGAACAGGTCTCATAAAAAAAAGGAAACAAGATTAGAATGAGTAATAATATGAACTCAGAAGGAAGAAAAGTCTAATAAAATATTTATGTTTCTGTCCATCTTAAAATCTGATGCACTGCCAAGATCCCTAGCAGCTTCTGAAACCACAGATTTTTCTACGGCTCTTTGTTTTAAGCATTACTTTGCTTTACACCTCTGAAATGTTCTCACTGTTTAGAGCTAACACTTCCCAGTTACTTGTTTATCCAGCTCTACCTCTCAACTCTTCCAAGCATGTTGCACAAGGATGGTGGCAAAGACCATCTGCAGAATGGTCAGAACTCAGCCATCCAGATAAAACCAGTTTGAAAAAAAAAACATATCTTAAAAGAAAATATCTTGAGCAATTCCTAAGGGTCTTTGAGCTTAATTAAGAGCAAGAACTCCGAGGCAATAGTACAGTCATGTTGTAATACCATCTAATGGCATTTGCTGTTAACATTATTCATACAGGGATGATATTGACTTGTAATTCCTGGAAAAAAAAAAAATCCTTTATAAAATCTGTGTTACCGAAATCCTTGTGCCTTTTACCATTACACAGATTGCAGATGAATTCATATGATCTATGAATGCCTCGAGTGTCAAAATGCTACGGCACCTGACTAAATTTAGAGAAGAAAAAAAGAGAAAAGTAGACCTGTAATTACAGTCCCTGCAAAGAGAAAGTAGAGGCTCCGTGCCAATTCCTGCATTAACTATCCCAAATCTATTAAGATAGTTCTTCCACCTCAATTAATTTTCACAGCAGTATTAATAATGGCATAACTCCTGCACTTTTGATCTCAGGGTGCAATACCGTTAACTGTACAATGCTCTAACAAAAATTTCTATGTATCTTGCAAAAATGTGCAATGCATATTTTAAAAAAAATTACCAAGAAACTGAAGCTGGGATAACATACTTATTATGTTTGCAGTGCTCTCACATTTCACCTAATATATTACAGAGATGGTCACAGAAGGACTTTTTTTTTTTTTTTTAAGCTATGAGGCCAAAATATAGTCTTATTGCAAGATAATGATTTTTTTACCTGCACCAAAAATTAAAATTACAATGGATGTAGTAATCTCTCAACATTTTTTTGTATTACTGTACCAACTCTGTGTAGTTTTATATGAGAAGTACTACATTTTTATTTGTCTTTTGCTCGTCTCTTCCTCCAGTTTGAAACATGACATACTTTAACATTTCATAATCAACCTTGTGTATTACAGAATAGTTAGCAGATCTCAGACTGAAGGAAAGCCTATACTTCAGTGATTGCATCAGGATATGGTTTTTGAAAATTTATATATATGTCACAGGAAATTGTGAAATGCAAAATTTCATGATTATGATATTGAAGGACAGAAAGCTGAGGACCGATGATTAATTCTCTGACTGAGATTCTTATTGCTGAAATATAACTTACAAAGGAAATCTTTTACAAATGTCAGGAAAGGGTTAGATGCTTTGTGTAAAAATTCAGCATTTAGCTATTCAAGACTTCACAAATGCTCAAGCAGCTTCTATGACCCTGGATCATAACAACTTTAGGAAAGGGATACAATCTGATTCTCAGTGGAGTTCCTTTGCATCTAATAAGCACTAGTTCTGTAAGACCTGCCCTCCAACAGATTGTGCAAGATAGGGTTTGATTCTTTTTCACTTCCACCATTCACAAAATTTCTCAGTGGTCTCAAACCTCAGTGTCCCACAGGCTTTCTGATCACTCTAGAAAGCACATGGAGAAAAGAGGAGAATGGATGGCAGAAAATGCTATTTTTTTCCCATTTTTTTCTTTGGACAGTCAATTAAACAATCAACCTTTTCTTCCACCCATTCTGCCTAGTCTTCATGTCTAAATACAAAATGGCTATATGTTGCACCTCTTTTTGTATGATAGTTCATTTCCTCAGCATGTCTGCCACGACTTCTTGAGAGCCATCACAGATCAGTGAGATCACCACTACTTTTAATATAGCTGAACTAAATAAATACATACATAAAATAAAATAAAATAAAATTACACGTCTGCATTTAGAACTAGAAAATAAAGCACATGCTACAGACACTTCATCCATAAAGGTATTTGTACATGGCGGTAATTACTGTTGTCTGGAATGGCAATGAGGGCTGAAGGAAAGAAGAGACAAAAGTTCATAAAAGTTGTGTCTTCTACATATTATTAGCAGTACATCTTCCAAGATCCTGCTGGTTTTTTAAGGTGATGATAAAGGATACTGCTACCCAGGGACCAGGTGTGATCTGCAACTTTGCTGTAATGGTTTAAAATCAAGGGAAATTTTTTTCCATATTATTATTTCACAGCATTAAGATGAGTACTAAAATGTGATTCATCACAGGGATTTTACTGGCCAGCTCTGCACTCAACCAGGAAAAGATTTCCCATTTGGGCCTCAAGTGTTCTGAACGTTTTGACAAATTATGGAAAAGGCATGACCTTAATTCCTTATGACTAATCAAAAGTGAATTACATCCACTTTAATTCTGTATGAGAGCCTCTGTTCAGGGATTTACTGCCTTTTATTTTTTCCATTTAACATCTTTAGCTAATTCATCTGAACATTTTAGAGAATCACTTTTTAGAGAACACCTATATCCTCATTCTTTTCTCATTATTCATCATTAAACCATTTCTTTACCATCCCAAGGGTATTAAAACTTCACAATATGACATCCCTTGTCAGGGTCTTTTTGAACATTCATTTTGGAATACCTGCAGTGTACCTTAAACCAGTTAGAGGAGTATTGTAGTAGTAATAGTAGCAGTGGTAATAGTAGTGGTAATGGCAATAGTATTTAAGGAAATTTTTAAATGTGGCCTAGAACTACAAGAAGAAGTCGGCCCCTGGGATAACTCTGCAAATTGCAGTAGATTTGTATTACTGTAGAGTTTGGTCTCTACGGATTAAGAAGCAGACATCATTAAAATGTCTTGATTCAAAAATAGGAAGAAATGTTTACACAGGTGTCTTCTTTATAGACAGGTAAACACGCATGCTGGCTTTACTACAAGAGCAACCTTCACCCAGATATACTGGTTTTCCTAAGATACAATGTTTCCAAACCACAAAGTCAAAATCTTTATGGATGCTATCTGGTGGTTCTGACAGTTTGGAGCTTCAGGAAGAAGGAGCTTGGCGAAGACCCTCCTGACCCTTCATTCAGACTTTCTGTGGTCTTTTTCATTCAGTTTTCCTTTGTTATTTTGCTGTCTATCATCTACTAATTCCAAACTTCATAGAGGAGAAATGCAACATACATCTCAGAGCAGTTTGCACTGTCAATAGCATACGGCAGCTTACCTGTTTGACAGCATAAAGGAGGCGACCATAGCAGTACATCATGACCATTACAGGGATGACCAAGCAGAAGATGAAGAGACAGATGATATAGGATGTGGACTCGGCTGACTCGGAGGACCAGCGCACTGAGCAGCTGGTACCTGCACCTTCTACCCCGTAACTGCTCCATCCGATCAGAGGTGGCACGGTCCAGACCAAGGAATAAATCCACGAACCGCCAACTGCCAGCAATGCCTTCCGGTAGTCAGCAGTGCGCTTGTTACACAGGGTGAGGGTGCTGTAGCGTTCATAGGACAGGACAGCCAGGGAGATCAGGGACACAATGCCTGCAAAGAACCATTTTAAATGCTCACTTTCGTTGTTTTACATGGTAACCATTTTAAGCTCCAAGAAAAAAAAAAACAAACACATTTTTCTGGTTATTGCATTATTTGAAGCAGCAGTGAAAACTATTCCATTATGGTGTTTAAAACCTCCCTGGACCTGGTTGTTCTGTCCATCACATCAAAATTTATTTAACTTGTATTTAACTTACATTGTAAAATGTTCATACTTGCAAGTTACTCCTCTTCTAGATAGGTTTACAAAGAGTTAACTGTTTTGGTATTACCCAGGGGAAATACATATAAAATCCATATAGACATAGAATTAATTCTCAGTTATTCAGCTAGGACCATGGCAATGTCATTCAAGAATAAATCAAACATTAGCAATCATACTGAAACACAAAAGTCTTCATACAATTTCCTTTGAGTTATAGCGAATAGTTTTTCTTCTGTGCACAGGAGAAGATTGGAGACTCTTAATTACACGTCTTGGCAGGACCCATTTCATCTTCACTCACCTTTTATTATTGAGTTCCACTGACATGACACGTATTACGTTTTTCTCTGGAGGACAAGAACTGTGATATATGGAATCACAAACCACAAAAGTTCAAGAAAAAAAACAATATGTATCTTTTTTTTTTTTTTTTTTCTGTTTGGCACAGTCAGACTTTCAGGTCTGCACTGTACCTGCACTTTTTAATAGCACTGAAGTTAACACCACTCTGCATTGAATTCTGATGCTTTCCAAGCAAGAAGCCAAAAAGAGGAAAATACTGAAGGGATAGTTCATAAGAGGTATTAAAAGTTAAAAGACCACAACATGTTTCATGTGGTTAAATATATTAAACCAAGATAACCATATAAAAGATTGAAACTAATGTTTTGGAAGGCAGAATAATTTTAAGAGCCAAAAATTAAAAGGAAATAGGTAGCATTTACCAACAGTGAGTTGCATTCAATTGAATTGACTTGGATTAAGAAAAACACCTACTTACCTGCACGGGAGAGAAACAGACAATAAAGGTTATGGCATCCCTCTCCCAGTCTGCTTAGTAAAACCTTGTGCAGTATACACACAATGCAGAAGCCAAGCCTGGACAAAACCAATATAAGATGCACATCAAGAAATAACCCTGTTCCAAAACTACAGTTGACTATGAACCCCAATAACTGGACAATTGATTAAATAATAATGGGCCTCATGTGTTGGACAGAAACAACACAGTTTCATAAGAAAAGCAAAACCAGTTTTTGCAATCAACATGTAGCTTGAGACTGAGTGGAAGTGAAGAAGAGGAACCAGATGTGCCTTCCCTGGGCCGCACTGCCCTGTGCTGCACAGGGGCCAGGCACTGCAACACCAGGCTTTCCTGCAACCTCGTTCCCTGCCCAGGTGAGGAAGGAGTGGGCAGGAGCCAGCTGATGGTGCAAGAGCAAAGCACCACATGCCTAAAACAAACCTAATGGTAGGAAGGGTTTCTAGGCTGACCCTTGCATGCATTTTTTCCTTCGTCCTGAAAAGGTTCTGATGCTGATAGAGCACATTTTGGCAGTCTCCCAGATGTCACTCAATACCCCCTGGACTGTGAAAAGATCTTGTAATCCAGACTAGGTAAAGTAGAATAAAGCTTCTTATTTTTCATTCTGCCTCCTATCTTTGTATACCAGAGCTTTCTTAATGTCGTACGCAACTTAACTGTTGCTGTTTTTGTCAGAAATCCTCCGGTTACCTGGTATTCTATTTTACACCATATCTATTGCAGTCGTAGGAATTAGTGAGAATCTCAGCTTTAAAAGCAAAACCAAAAAAACAATTAAATACTTTAGAATTATGGTTGAAGGGAAAGACTTGAACATAATCTCCATAATTTTAATAACCAGAAAACAAATTAAAAAAATATATGTAAGTCATAAAAAAAAATTATAATTTTAAAGCTAATTATAATGCTTTATCCCTACATTTCATTTTTATTTTGCAGCAGCATTTATGACTGGCTGCACTGTGTATATTAATTTCAAATGAGTGATGTTTTCTAAAATTACAACAAAATTAAATTCAGGAATTGCACAACTAAATAGAATTTGCCTCCAACAAATATTTAGGACCTTGAGCTGGTACCTAGCTAAATATCTCCACAGGAGTCAACTGCAGTGAGAAATGTAATTTGCTTCCTTAATGTTTCATGCATAAACAGGAACGAAGCTGAGGTTCTTGCTAAACAGAACTGAAAGATGACATAAAAACCCACTGCAGATTGCATTACAGGAGCAAATAATTATTCAGAAATTAGCCATAGAAATAAGTGACTTTGAAATGAGCTGGGTCTGAGGCATGAGCCTTTTTCTACGTAGCAATTAGTTGCAGCAAGTAGATTGCAAGAAATTAAATTTCAAGTCATAAACCAAGACAGGCATCCATTTACCGGACTACCATCTGCGACATTATCCATTATTTACTTTTATTTAAAGATCTGTACTTTTCTTCCTGAAAGCACAGCAGAGAGTATGACAGTAGGTGAAGGATGCAGCAAATCACTATGCTCTGTTCCTGTGAGTCTCAGTTAAGAGCATTACATTTTCATTTTAGTTTTTGCTATTTTACGCTGTTCGATGTGATGTAGTAATAAGAATCAGCATGCAGGCTGCCGATGGTCTGTAGATTACGAAAAAAAAGAATCCTAGAGACTCAGCCCATACTGGATAATCATTTTGACTACTCTCTTAGGTACATTTGCCCTCTTGAAGCTCCTGAAGATCATTGTCCCACATCACGGTTAGGGTCCTGGAACATCACAGCTGCATGACATAATGTATATCCTGCACTGTATTCTGGTTATGAATGACCAGTGGAAATGAAAAGAAGCCACAGGTAAGCTCAGGCAGACTGAGCTTGTAGGAATGCAATAGCACCTTCTTCTACAGGACATTAATGGATCAGAACCAGATGCAATCTCTTACAAAAGGCAAAGATGATTTCATTGCACCAAATCTCTATGGAAGCTGATTTTAACCACTCACACTCACTCATACGTTTCTTTCACTCACAAAAACTGACAGGTCCAAAGGTCTGTGTTCAAGTGGTCTGTGCAGGATCTCCTTTGTACAGCAGGGAGAACAAAGGACAGTGGCTATCCACTCATTAAACCTCTTGCTTATGGGTACCTCCCTGGCCACGTATTGGTTTTGGGATAGAGCTTTCATATACCTTAGGAGTCCAATGTTGTCATGAAGTGATCCATTGCTTGGGTCCACTGAACCCTGCCTACATCTGCCTTCACATGTCTCAGCCAAGGGTGCTGCTCCCTGCTTGCATTTCCTTGCTTGGAAAGTCTGTCTGCCTGGAATATACTCACCTGCACAGGTACCATCTCTTTCACGGTGAGCTAACAGGGAGAGAAACGGCAGACGTGATATGCCATGCTCCTCTTGGTAGGGTGCAGCGCCCTTCATGATGATTGGTTGTGCTGTGGTTTTATGAGCACAAGTTGACTCCACCAAGCCTGCTCAAGTAAAATCATGTACTCAGTTTTACTGCTGGGAACAGTGCTCTTCATTATCTGATCAGGTTGTTCTTTCAACTCTTCTTATGAGATAACTTCTGGTGTTTACACATTTCCCTTCGTACATCAGTCACACCAATCTTGGTAATTCACAAGTCTCTGCTGAGACTGAGCTGGGGTGAGACTCAGCTGTGAGGGTGGTGCAAGGCTGGGTACCAGCAGTCCACTTGCACTAGTCACTTTGCCGTGCCACTGCTGAGACGCAAGGTGTGAAGGAGCCAGCTGAGTAACCCCAGATACACATCAGGCCACCTGCCAGAGTCAGCCACCACTGGCCTGGTACAAAACACCAGGAGGAAATCAAGGGGATAGTAAGTGGCAGGGTTCCCATGTGCCACTGTCCCTTCCATCTAGTCTCTCAGGTTTCAGCTGTTAAATCTGCTGCTCCATTAGCTGGAGAATATGATGAAATGCTCTGTGGCACTATGAGATGGAGATAAGTAAGACCAAAAAGGAGGGACAAGTTTTTGTGATTAAATGCACCCCAAGTTGGGAATACTGAGGAATTCTGTGTTGAGGTATTATTCAGCTGGTGCTACTGGCTGAAGGTTCATCACACTTCCCCAAGGACTTAGAGGTAAACACAGAACAAGAGCAGTAAGAAATAGCCCTTTTCAGATGAAGGTTCTTACTACCTCATTTTTAAGGTTTTGGGTTTAATTCCAAGTTGTGCTACCAAATGGTATTACATAAATATATTATTGAGTTGTACAAAATGAGCTTGATCTGTGACTCCATGCTGTTTTCAAGGCAAAAAAACTCCTAAATTTAAATGAGAGCATTTCTGTTAGTTCTGTATAGAAGTAAATCATACCACATATTAAAATGAAACGTAAACAATTTAAGCAACTTAAAAGAAATGACATGACATTTCCAACACATTTGCACTTCTGTATCTCCTTAGAAGCCTTTCTGAAAAAATATCCTAATGCCATCACTCAGGGACTGTTCATGAGATATAATTTGTAGGTTTCCTGTATTTGCAAGATAGATTTGGGAGCAGTGAGAGGAAAAAAGCAACAAGCTCCCTTTCTAATGATAGCTTAATCTTCAGGTGAAATTTTATCAGCTCTGGGCCAAAGTACCTTACCTAACAGCTGCTACAGAATCAGAGACTTTGAGAGTGCACATGGAGCAAGCTTTTCTATCAGCTGTTTCCATGTTTTATGTACAAGTTACATTAATACTAATAAGCAAAATTACTGGGCTATGCTTACCATACAGATCAAAGCATTTCTTCCACAAAAATATGGTAATTTCCACAGCAGCAGTTACAGCCATCAGAGACTTTCTTACAGGTAAGGAAATAAGAATATTATAATGATAATAGAAGAAAATTCCCAAAGCTGACTCACTGGGCAGAAGCAGAGTTGGGGGGTGGGGGAGCATTTGTTGACCTGATAACTGGCCTCCCCACAGCAAATGTGGTTTTGCAAAAAATTGGAAACTATTGAAGCACATCATAATGGGGAAAGCAAGAACAAAATTCATTATTATTATTATTATTATTTAAAGTATTTCACTGTGCTTTCTCACTCTGAGTCCTCTAACACACCCTTTACTCCCATGGTCAAGATAGGGAAAAACCTATCCATCTCATAGATGATCTGCAGTGAGGTTTTGCAAGTTTTCTCTTCCCTTCCCTTCCCTTCCCTTCCCTTCTATTCACT
>VXAL01000523.1:578196-603581 GCA_013399475.1 Chauna torquata | reverse complement strand
AAAAAAAAAAAAAAAAAAAAAAGAACCACAAACCTTCCAGCAATAGGAGACGTTTGGATTATTTAAGGAGTGAGTCTTTTTAGCTGTAAAATCATCAGAAACAATAAGTGGTCTGTGAATCAATAGAGGCTGTAGTTTATTAACTTATTAGACATTTACTGTACCTCTGGTTTCAGAAAGAGCTTCTCAGCTAGTGTTGATCCTTAGAAAAATACAAATCTAAACAAGGTAGCTCCAGCTTTCAAAGAAACTTGTTTTTCCATATCAGTGCAATCTTTTCACAAATTACTGCAAATGATTTTCTCATCTTAATAGACATTCTTAATCAGAAAAGTGGCAGACACACTAACAGAAAAACAAAACAAACAAAAAAAACCAGCTGGTGGTTACTTTAAATGTAAAGTATTGGGCATGGCTGAGAAAAAAAAGGGAAAAAATGGAATTGCTAGTTATTGCCATTACTATGTCATTATTTGGAACTATGCCAACAGTTGTGTATCACTTTTATCACTGAAAAGCCAGTAGGTATTCATTCCCTTAGTAGACTGGAAGATGTAGCATTCTGCTTAAATGCTTCCTAAAAGAGATGGGCATAGAAAATAAATGTCATCAGTTAAGAAAAAGCCACTAGCTATATAGCTTGGATTTAAATAGCCGGAGATAATATCCTCTCTCTGATAGACTGCAGGGACTACAAAGGAAGTTCAAGTTTTACCAAAAAAAAAATCAAATTCTGTTCAAGTGTGGCAGCACGCAGATGGTTTTAATAGTTACCAGAGATTATTAAACACATAGTTAAATGTAGTGTGATTGAATACCCTGTCACAAGCAAAGTCCAGTGCTCTCCAACGTACTTTTTCTGAGTGAACACTGCTTATTTACTGGGCTCTAGTTTATTTCATTTTACTCACTAAGGGACCAGAAAACCAGCTACATTTTAATAGCATATTTCTTCACATGGATGTGACCTGACTACAGACACAGTTGGTTTCTGTTTTTTCCTGCAGTGACAGAAGTACAACATCAGGCACAACGTTGCCTCGGTTAATGCTGCAACCTAGGATTAGGGAGCAGGGTCTACAAATGTGCGAGATTAAACCTAACTCTGACAGAAATGCTGTTCCATCATCTTGAATACAGCTTACAATACTGACCTTTTAGACTCATTTTATCATCAGGATAATTTTGCAAGAAATCTGATGTGGTTTTTGCCTTTAAGCCCCTTCCAGGTCTCTATATAAAATGATTTCGTTTTGCATCCTTCCTTGTGTATTCTTAACATTCTGCAATACATGGCTATAAAGAAAAACCACGTACCAGAGCCAAAAATATGCAACTGAACCACAGGTATGGTTGCTTGATAAGGAAGTCTCAAACATGGACAGAAATTTGTAGTCACTTGCACATACACAGAAACAGACTTTGGTTGTGGGTGGAACATTTCTTCCAGAACAGAAGTTGGCATCACATGGACAGCTGACAACTATGCATAAAAATACCAAGGAAGTTACCCATTTCCTTACAGAATTCTGCTAGTCTTCTGTCCCTCCTCCCAGGGACACACATACAAGCTGCTGTCAACCCTTCACTGTTGCTATCTCTGCATGGTTTTGTTGTCTATTTTTTGGTCAGGCATTAGGCGAATAGTGTCTAGATTATCACACAACAAAACGCAGCAGCAGAAAATATTAGCTGTGGCAGTTGAGGGAGAGCATGATGACGGAATCTACGCGTGCCTACTGGTGCATGTTAAAGGGTCACCAGGGATCAGTGACCTGTTCGGAGCACACTCCAACTCCTGTTTGAGCCATGTGCTTGCATTTTGTCTGTGCTGAAAGCTGGGAAGAGGGAGGTGGAGGGAATAGGGGGGATTCTGGTGTACCCACAGTCCCACTGCAGTCAGGTGTTGAGCTGGTGCAGAGCTGGGGCTGCCCAGTCCAAGGGAGGTAGAAGCAACCATGCCTGGTAATACAGACACTTTCTCTGCATTATATGGTTTCTTCTTTAACTGGTTTTCTAAAATTTTTGCATGAGCTGACTCCCTGCTTCAAGTGCCTAAATTGCATACAAAAAAAAAAAAAAAAAAAAAAAAACAAATACTCGTGCTCTCCAAATTATCTATAGGTAAAGCAGACATTTTCCCTGCACGATAATGTCTGGTCAAGTTCTGAAAGGAGACTTGGGCACCTCTTCACGGAAACATGACAAATGCTCTCCAAATATTCACTCTTGGGCAACTATTCCAAGCGATTTCAGCATGGATGGTGTTTAATGACCAAAGAAACTAGAAATAAACTAAGAAATACCAGGAAAAGGACAATGAACTGAGAAGGAAATTATAAGAAAAAGTGAGAAAATGACATAAAGCCAAAAGAAGCAAGAGCACCCTGGTTGTGAGGGTCACCTCATGGCTGCAGAGAGGTACAGAGCAAATATCCACCCCTGAGCTTGTCATCCTTGGCTCCTTTCAAAGCTAGTGGACACAAAGAGTCACTTCTAGGACACAGCTCATATCACCCTAAAGAGAATATCTCAAGTATGTCAGACAATTTGCATGTTGGCAGTGCAAATTTGTTTTCTTATTGATTATGAAAGAAGCCTGGGGGATTGGAAAATGTCTATATTTAGTCAGATGATTCCCATCCGCCTCTAGGGGTTCAGCATTTCATGTTTCCATGTAAATATGGCTCTCAGCAGTGTATTTAATAATATGCAGTTACCTCATTGGTTAAATATTTAAACAAAAAAATGGCAGCATAACTTCAGTTTCCCTAGAGAGCGGATGCCAAAGAGGAATTCAGATTACGTATCTCCTGAATAAGTATTTTTGTGTTTCCATTTACTATACAGTCCAATGGATATCAGGTGCTCGAAATTATGCAGAAAAATTCAGAACCAACCATCAGTTGCAACATTATACTAAAATCAGTAAAACCATCTAGGTAATGACAGTATTTCTCCTGTTTTAGATAAAGGAACTGTAAGCACCTTTGATGTTTTCCAGTTAGTTAGACAACATTTTTGTTGCCCCTCTCTTTGAAACAGCAAAACATTTCTGATATCGAACAACCACCTAGGAAAGTATACATAGGTCCCGTTGACTGCAGGCACAGCAGAATCTCCTCATTTCGAATAGAGAAGATTTTTGAGTTCTGATGGAGAACTAAGTTTTGTTAAACCTTACTGATCAGTGGTGCTTCCTATCAGTTTTATTTATAGGAATACTACTTCAAGTCCCATCCCGAGCCTGCTTGGAAAAGGAGCTATCCATGTTCAGGGGCCAGGTAAGGAGCTGCTAAAGTGATTTCACACTGGGAGATGAGTACTTGCTTTATCAGAACTCTTTATCAGGACAACTTCAGGCTTGAACTCTTGCAGGATCAAGTCAAGGAAGATTATGTTTTCACCCCTGGGGAAAAAAAAAAAATAAACAAAAAACCCCACACCATATCTATTCTCTAAGCAGAGCCTTTCATTTCACCTGGGATCTCAATTGCATCTGATAAGCAAAGAGCTTACACTGTGGTACATGTTTATACTTTAAATTAAAGTACCTCAGTTTAGTGCACAGAGTCTAAGCCACAGTACATAAAATCAAGGTAAAAAAAAAAAAATTATTTTTTTAAGGTCACAGGGAAACTGAACTTTAAAACAAAACCATGAGCAATTCTGTTTCTCATTTAATGTGTTCTCTGGCAGTTTACAAGGGAATAAATCAACAACTGCTTTAATGTAACTGGAAAGATTATCTGCCCACATAGTTGGGTACTGCAGGATTTCTAAAAAGATTAAAGTCCTCATTTAGATAGGACCTTGATTTATGAAAATATATATGCATGCTTTACTTCACTTAGAACAGGTTTAAGAGCAGCCCTCTCCTGCGTACAGGACAAGGACACGGTGCTGTATGGAAGACATGGCCTTGAATCACACAGCTTTCACAGGCAAACCTCCTGTTTTTTTAACTACCACGAAGGATGAAGAATAAAAAGAACAATCAGCAGACACTTGAAAACACGAGCTAAGAGTTCAACAGTCACAAAAATTTCATTGTTAGTGATGGGCCTCAAAACTTTCCAGCCTTAGAATCAGTGTTGGATTTCCTAGGCTGGAGAAGGCATCATCTTTCGCACATGAATTAATCTACTTAATATTTAATCCTGCTATGGCATAAAGTAGCAATTCTGGAAATGAACTCCAGAATGTTATCCACACCCAAATACTGCCTGTCCCACATCTTTGGGAAGTTTGCATTAGTGCAAATATCTTGGGAAAAGATGAAATATTTCTCAAAGTTCTCATCTGTCCAGAGATTTGAAGTGTTTAATAGGGCATTGGAGAGAGTGTGTGTGAGGTGGTCAAAGCTGCGTGACAAACTTAATCTTTGGATGGGATATCACTGTGTGTATATAGGGTCTCCATGGGAGTGTTTTACTAAATAATGCATTTTTCATAAATTAAAATCTAATGCTTAATCATTCCATGATATATTTAACAGTTCTTATTTCAGCCTGCTTGCAAAGTTTACTCAGAATTCATTTGGGAAAACGTCCTGTCCCCGTGTCCCTTGTCCCTTGAGAACATGGATGTTTGCTTAAACGTATCACCATGAGCCTGTCAAACTGCGGCTAAGTGGTGGGTAATGGGAGCAAATTTAGCATATCCATCCATTTCCCCAAGTCTGTGACGTGTGCAGTTTCCACTGCGGTGACCTACTTGATGGAGACGCAAACATGCACAAGCACCAGGGGAAAATCATTTACGACAGGAACAACCCATGTTGTTCCTCCTCTAGCTCCATCCCTTATGCTCCCCGAAATGAAGTCCCAACAGCTCTTACGCTGCTATAGCAAGTCTCATGATATTTACTGTTCTCCTTAAAATCCACATTACATGCTTATTGACCAGCATCTGCACTGCCCATTGCTTTCTAAACCATCTGCTTTCAGAGAATGGTTCAAAATCATAAAGCAGAAGTGTGGAAAACAGCAAGCAAATAAACGAAACACCTACACTTTGTCCATATTTTTTTCATTGTGCCCATGGCAACCTCCTGATACTGGTTCTTGGTTCAAGATTTTTAAGTGCCCGGGGTAGGCAATGAATTACCCAGTGAAGACCATGCAGCTCGATTCCACAGTAAGCAACATCAATGTCCATTGCACTGTCAATTTTGCTGGAAAGAGAATCAGATCTGCTTTCCAGATCACCTACCTCCCAGGGAAACAGTTATATGATTTTAAAAGAGATAAGGCACTTCAAACAAAATGAGCGATCTATGGCCACGCATTTGCATTTGAAATAAACCTCTTCCTACTTTCACCAGCTCGAGTTTCCTCCAGGCTACGGACCTGGGAGATAAGACCTTCCCTCTCAATTTAATTTTAGACGGAAGAAGGTGGCTTTCACAGCATCACAAAACAAAGTGTGAGGGAACAAAACAACTACTAAAAATTCAATCCTTCTCAGAAGCCCTTTAAAAGGTGAATTACGTTTAAAAATATTTTTAAAGTTTGACGTTGGCTTAGGTGTGTTTTACACATCATCATATATTTGTCAAGTCATGAGGCTTAGTTGCCCACTACAGAATTCTTTATAGTTTAGGAAAATGCTGAAGTTGTTTGTTTGTTTGTTTTTAAATAAAAGGTATGTATCTTCCTGTGGTACAGGAGAATGCAGTTCTACTGACACCGGTAAACTTACAGTAATATCATCTGAAATTCTGGTTCTATAATGAAGTTTATCCTAGCAGGACAGATTTATATCCCATGAGGGGGAAAAAAAAAAAAAAAAAAAAAAAAAAAAAAAAAAAAAANCCCATGGGGGGGAAAAAAAAAAAAAAAAAAGGAACAGACAAGAATTTTAAAGGGTTTGTTCTTACAAAGCTTGGTGTCAGACTTCAGTTCTTCTTAATTACCTTTCCTACAACACATCTCTCATGTATCCTGAGCATTATGGCCATTCCTCTTAACTCTGACAGGCCAAAATCAGACAAGGCACAAAGGAGGGTAAAGTAACTTTTGGTGAATGGAAAGAATATAACTTTTTGGAAGAATAGCTAAAGGATTGCAAGAAAGTATAAACAACACAATAGTAAGTTTTGCTATTTATGTGCTCATACAAGTTCCTTTTATATTGTAGCCTTTTATATAATAGTCATTATTATGTAGTCTTTTTAGTTGTTGCAATTATGTTTATAAATCTAATCCATTTTGCCACTCACAAACATCCATAGAGATCAGGACAAAGACTGTGATCTCAACTGGACTATGTAGGTGTCAAAAAATCCTCTTGCTGGCAAATAGCTTCATAACCTTCAGTAACTACAATGTATCAATCAGTGAGGTCTTAAGCCACTAGGTTACCATATAGAACATACTTACTTCTCCTCCTCTCCAGTTTCTGAATCCCTTTGGTAAGTTTCATGCCATTTTTCCAATGTCCATGGAAGACAAGGAAAAGAATCCTACAATGAATGAGATGCTGCTCCCCCCCCCCCCCCCCCCCCCACCAANTAATATCTGAAAGTTTCAAAAAGTATTCCAAGCACACAACTCTTTCATATCACCTTCCAACGGCTGTAAAAAAAATTAACCATTCCATTCAATGTGTCCCCATTCAGCCTATGATGATCAGAGCATGCATGGAATGCATGAAAAATCATACACCTAGGAATTTTCTTTTCAGGTGCTATGAAGAACTGAAATGCTGTCAATTTACTGCACACCTACATTAGCTCTTCTTTAGCACATTTTGGAGTACATCATTTCAAGAAAGCAGATGAACAATGGTATTTATCTGCAGATATAAGCTGTCCATAGAGATATCTAAATGTTAAGCCTCCTGCTACTATTATTTGCTTTTACTCTTGTTATTTTCCAGTGAAGATTTTTTAGTTATAACTCTGCAGGCCAATTTCTTCAGTATACCCTTTATATTCTCTAGCAAAAAAAAAAAAAAAAAAAGTGAGTTGTGAGTGTTGCAAGGCTTTGCAAAAGGAATTGCAAAATAATGTTTTTAGCACTGTTAGGGAAAGTTTCCACTTTCAAAGTTCAATAATTGCCAGCGGTCAGACTGCCCCAGCCACCCAGGACACCCTGCTGACATCGGTAGAACCAGTCAGGGGAGCTGAAGTCACTTTTAGCATTCTGGGCTTTGTGTTTTTGTTTGCTTGCTTGTTCTTTGATGATGTAACCAATTTTAAGAACTGTACCAGAACCTCTCACATGAACACAGGTGTCACTACAGCATGGAAACCTACTCTCCTGCCATCCATCTGATTTATACAGTAGATCCGAAGAATCATTCCACAAGCAAGTCACACCATGAGAAGCTGACCCATTTGCTGTTTTAATTCCACAGTAACTAGTGTGGTAGCACAGAGGTATCCTGACAGAAGCCAGCAGTCTCAAAGGGCACCTTCAACATACATTTTTTCTAATCCCTTAAGCACATTCCTTTTTTCTCCTCCCTTCAAAAGTGATCTTCCCATCCCACTCCTTAATAGTAAAAATCAAGTGCAAATCAAAGGATGGAGAAAATCCAGTCCCACCTTTTTCCTCCTTGAGAAGACTAGCAACTGAATTATTCAGCTTTAAATTCTTCTCACAGTTATGAAGATACAGTAGCAGAGGCTTGGTGAATATATTCAGAACCCCTGTGTCTCTTATGTGAATACATTTCTACAGAGTTACTGTGAGGAAGCTGTATGCTAAAGCTCCAAACAACTCAGGGACCAGGAGTCTACCTCAGTATCTTAATGACTCACAAAAATGGAAAGGAAACATGGAAGGAGAAGAGATGTTTTTCTGATCTGCACAGATTAAAACAAAACCACCACCCCCAAAAAACAAGCCAAGATGTTGTTGATAATGTGTTCTATTTTTGGACTGCTGAAGCCTGTGCTTTTATATTTTACAACACTGCTAACTCCTGAAAGGTCACTTTGGGCAAAGCAGCTTCCCAGGGGAAGCTGCCAGGCTGAGATAACTCATTAGTGGAGCACAAGTTTGGGGAAGGGAAGGGCACCAGAGTATAGCAGACTGTTGGAAACAGCAAGAGTTTACAACTCAGGTAGAAAATGTAGGCTTGGGTCTGCAGCCTGGCTCTACATCAAGGGCTGTGGGAGCGCTGCTCAGGCCAAAGCATGGGAATGAGACACACCTCAACATCAGAGTGGGAGAAGACCCTAGGATGTGCTCAGCCCTGTCGTGGTGGCTTGGAGAACACCAAAGCAAGAAAGCCGAGCAAGAAGAACTGGGTCCTCCAGTATGGGTGAGAGTAGGATCATGCCCACGTGTTGCAGCCATGGGACAGTTTGTGCCTTAGCAGATCTTTTTGAATGTAGGAATAAATGCACAACAAAGGGTCGCNATATATATATAATATGATAATTTTAAGTTAAAAATTTAAATCTAACATTGCAAAATCTTGTTGTGGGAAAAGTTTTATCTGGACAGAAAAAGAAAGCAGCGATATGTTTAACTGCAGCTTTGATGCACACTTTGAGTATTTCTGACATCTATTCCTATGACTTAATTTGTTATTGGATCTGCATCATGTAATTTGAAAATAAAGATTTTGCTTTGGGGGAGAACAGAAAGCATCTAGTGATGGAAACTGTCATTATCTGGGACAAAAGGGAAATCATGTTATAGATCAATAGATAATTATAAATGGCAAATTGAGTACTTTCATAAGGCTTTGTTTGTGATGGAAGCAGCACTGATGGGACTGTTTACTGTTGGCACAGATCTTCTTGAAATAGAGGGAAGTACTATGTATGCTCATACACTCAAACTCCTTCTTCCACTGTCTTGCCTCTTTCCAGATGCCTTTTCAAAAACGGGATTTGTTAAGGAATATTTATCATCTCTCTGCTATTTCTTCATAAAGCCTGCAGTTAAAATGTTTTAAATCATGAATTTCTCTTGTGTTTTACCATAACAAGGGAACCAAAGCATCCTCCTATTAACCATACAGCAAGAGTCAGCTAACTCATCAAGTTGCTTCACGCACCCATGTTGAAAAGAATTGGATAAGTGAATTATCATTGAACTCTTACCAAAGCAGGAATTGACAAAGCCATACCACCTACAACCATGCTCCCCTCCAATCCATTTGCCATGGATGTTAGATGCAAAACTGAGGGTAGTGCCTGAGATGCACACTAACATGTCGCTGATACTGATGTTCAGGAGGAGCATGTTGACTGGGTTACGGAGCGTTTTAAACTTGCAGAAGAGGATGAGGACAATCAAGTTATTCAAGAAACCAAAAAACAAGATAAATCCAAGAAAAACAGCTGCTACTGTGTGCCCATTTCGTGAGAGTCCAGCTCTTGGCTCAACAGAATCTGTAGGTGCACCAAAGCTCAGGTTGTATGTCCAAGTGTGGTTCATTTCGGATTTTGCCACAGGTAGGTGAGGGCAGAGACACCAGGTACCCTGTGCTGAAGTCCTCTGTCAATTTCACAGAAGCATCCCTCCATTACAAGTCAAATCATCTTAGGATTCTTGCGATCTTCATTCAGTTGAGATACCTCTTGGGTGGTTACACAGGTGTGAAATGCAGTATTGCAGCACAGGAATATTTTCCAGCACTGCCTTTCAGTGGTCAGTTCTGCATGGGATTCCAGGGCAGCAAATCCAAGCAATCACCTCAAATTCATTTTTGTTGTTTAAACCCAGGATCATGTTAGACGATCTCTTTTGAGGGCCAGACTGGAAGGTGTCTTAAAAAGGTACTTCAACATGGTCTCTCTCTTCAGACCAAGTGGGCAGCCCTCCTATCAATAGGCAGCTACAGTTGTTTCTTCTGATAAAGCGTCTTTCTGAAAAAGAAAAGAGATGAAAACAAATGATAAAAACAAAAAAAAAGCCTTTCTATATTAAGATCACAGTAGGTACATTATTTAATTAAAGTTTCTACCTCTTTGAACTGTAATGAATACTTGTCAGTCTTTTCAGTTTTGTCTCTGATTTTGAACAGAAAAATCAGTTTGTGGAAGTTTCCTTGGCTATTCTAAGTAGTTTTCCCTTAGCTCTCAGTTTAGCATGGAAGATGCTATTCACACCTTTCTAGTAAAGCTCCTCAGAAGAGAAAATGAATGTATCTTTCACAACAGCTTCCCAGAGGAAAACCTGTGTCATCTTCTATGTCAAGTCAATCCACCAAGTGAAGCTTTAGTCTTGGCTAGAGTTTAATTGCAACCAAAATTTTAGGAGGAGAAAGTATTTCTTTACCCAGAAAGAATAATTTCAAGCTTGGTCCCTGAAGCTCTCGGGTGCTTACAAAGGTTAACAAAGCTGTGATATCAATTTCACTTCTCCCACATTTACCAGTAGACAGGTGTTCGCCTTCATTATTTATAGAGCAGACAAATATCCAGAGCTTCACATATCTCTCCCACCACAGACATGAATTTTTATAGCCACACACAGTGAATACAATGTGTGCATTTTGCGAAGCAACAGCAGCAGGCTTAATGTGGATGTGTAACTGTTTTGCCTGCAATCATGCAGAAGGCTGGCTAATTCTGCACCAATGTTTCTGTAAAAATGGAGGTAGATACATATGTAAGAATTTCCACTCCTCAGCATAAAAATGCATGATACCCAAACCTTGTGGAACTGAAAAATATGAAAATTTTTCTTTCAGGAGTCATGCTCTCCTAGAATGACTACACACATTTCAAAATGCAGCATCTTCTGCACTACCCCCTAACCACTGCTTTTTGCAAATTGTCTTGTAAAAAAAAAAAAAAAAAGCATTAACCAGTTGGAAAGATGAGAGTTCATCAGAGTTAACTGAAGATGTAGAGGTTTTTTTTTTTCATCTATCACAGCCTTTTGGCATGGTAAATGTTTATAGCAAATATTTCTTACTACTATTTCCCTACTTTCACAAAGTCACGGTGATAAACATGTCTCATTATGGCAGTGATTTTGAACTAATATGTATAATGTCCTTCTTCACTTCATCTTGTGATGAACAAATGGTGAAAATATTACATACACTTTGCAGATCTTCTACTGTTTGGTCACTCAGAACCTGAAAAGGTGATGCTTTCTGCTTCCCCCGCCCACCCCCATTTGTGAGAGACATGGTAATTTAAATTGCTAAGGGTCTCAAGTGGCATATCTAAGAGGGAAAAAAAAAAAAAAAGACATCTCTCCCAATTCTGGTTGCAGAGTATAGAAGGAAACTAACTGGGGCTAACTGAGAACATATCTTAAATTTACTCGTAATTGTGTTTAAAGAAACAGGGTTGAAGCTTAGTGGAACAAAACACAAATGAAAGAACAGCTCATTAAAGCAGTGATGCTGAGTGTTTCTCAGGCTAACTGCATGACTGAAAAGACAAACAGCTGCACACGGTGGGGGGGCGGAACATCGCGGCACTGTGCTGAAGGAGAGCTTCAGAAGGAGGAATGCACAGGAAAATGAGAAAGTACAACGAAATAAAGTGAAAAAGTTACCATTTGTAGATTTTTTTTTAATGATTCTGCTTATGCTCTAGCTTCTACCAAACTAATCTATTCTTTTTCCTTTACTTCCAAGACAGTTTTGTCTAATCTGTTTATAGATGGCTGTCTATTGAGGAGTGCAACTAAGGTCAGTCCTATCTGCTCCCCCAAAACCATATCGCAGAATCTGGCTTCAAAATTTGGAGAGATTTAAATCTGATTTACACATAGATTAATTTGCACAGACGCAATTTTTTTTTTCCCCAAAACTGAACGGGTTACACCTAGATAATCTGTAGCAAAGATTACAGCATGCCATCATAAATGGTTCTATGTGGGAATTAAGTTCACCAGAATAATCATAGACCAAGGGTTTGAACTGTCACTGGATAATGTTGTCATTAAAGCACCACAGCCTTGGAGTTAGACAAAGCCAAAGGTTACAATCTCCTTAGAAAATATGAGTAACTTTATATATGTATCTCTATTAACATCAAAATTTAAGTAATAAAATATAGATCTTTCATAACAGTTATTAAATTTGTACATATATATGCATTCTTAAAGGCATATTAAAAACTTGTATTTACAGAGATTGTAAAAGGACTTTTACTCGCCGAGTGACATTCAGCTGGCTGTAATTCATCAGTCCCACACCACGTGTGCAGGCAAAGCCCAGGTAATTCTGCTTTTACCATGGAGTGTAGTGATAGGACAAGGGGCAATGGCTTTAAACTAAAAGAGGGTGGATTTAGATTAGACATCAGGAAGAAATTCTGCAAGGGTGGTGAGGCACTGGAACAGGTTGCCCAGAGAAGCTGTGGATGCCCCATCCCTGGAGGCGTTCAAGGCCAGGTTGGATGGGGCTTTGGGCAGCCTGGTCTAGTAGGAGGTTTCCCTGCCCTTGGCAGGCAGTTGGAACTGGAGGGGCTTTCAGGTCCTTTCCAACCCAAAACATTCTGTGATTCTTTCTGCTCTGACCACGGGACAGAAGCTTGCAGGGAGCAGCCTGCAATGCATCTGGCTTCAGTGGGATGCGTTCTGTCCCATGCACCCGCTGCGGGCACCTTAGTGCCCAGGGGAGAGGAGCAGGCCCTGGTAATTCATCAGGTCCTTTCCAATTTAAAAGGTAGGATACACTGTGTAAGCTAACGCATGGTCAAGCCAGGTGGCTGGCCACTGGAAAATGAAAGCTGGCCAAAAGGACACACTAAAATGTGCTCTGAAAAGTCTGGGGAGACCTTATGAGACAGAAGCCTGCAGAGAAAAATGTCTGAAGATCTGGGCTGTGTGGAAGTCTCTTAATAGTAGATCACATATGAAGTGCTAAGGTTTTTACACCTTTGAATAAAGTACTAGCCAAATTCAGATTTCAATAAAGGCTCCATACTCCCATGCATATTCCCTGAAAGAGTTTGTCTGATTCCCACTTAACGTTAGCATCTAACTGAACAATACGCATCATTCATGAAAAACACCTGAAGATGGGCTTGCGTGCTTGAACTTTCACTTGTTTTCTTTCTCCTCCAGACACATAACTTGCTTTAATAGAGGCTACTTTTTACTATCTGACTTTACTGGTGATCTGCTACACACCCCAGTCTCCAAGCTCCAGCAGGACATCCTGAACTCTCCCAGTTTCTAGCAACCTGAGGAGCACGCAGGACTGAACCCTATCTAATTCTGCCAATTCTACTTCTCAAAAAAAAAAAAAAAAAAAGGTCTTAAAAAAAAATCAAACCTACCATTGCATACAATTGCATTTGAAACACATGAATGAGCATCTAGTTTATCTCCTTGAATTAGTTTTAGTTTAAGTGGAATGGAAAACTTACCCAAAGTGGTACAAAACATATGGCCAGGTGGAACAGGCCAAAAGTTCATTTAATGTCACCAGTTATTAAAAACATCATCTGGCAACCAATTCTGACATTAATAATCTAAAGATACAGCAAAACAGACATCTATCACTGGTTGCACTTTCCTCTGAAGCAGTCTGTTGGGGAAAAAAAAAGGGGGGGGTTCAAAAGATGTTATATCAGCTTCTGAAAATACAGGCACTGGTACTGGGAGTGTAAGGCTTCTTTTTGCACTTGCCAACACACATTAGTTTGAGCAGTATCCTACGCCAGTGAAGCTGCTTTTTCTTTCCTCATTTTGACCCCAAACGAGCACTAGATTATTAATGTATAAAACATATTAGCTTTAAGGGTTTAGGATTTTTGTTTATTTGTTTGTTTACAAAGAACTCTTTATTTCTAATTGGCAGATTGGCAGATTATCATCTTGCAAAGTTGTGCAGCACGCCAAAAATGATGCTCAATTCACTTCCACTATTTAACAGCAGATAAAATTGCATAAAATACATAAAATCAAACTACACAATCATTTTGTTTTTTAAAAAATAATCTCTTACATTATACTTACATTATTCTCTTGCAATATAAACTAAAAAAGAACCCTTATGCTTACATATGCACACAGCCTTAATCAGCCTGTTGTTGAGTAAATATTAAAATCAATTTCAAAAGAGATTTTCATTCATTTATGAACTTACCTTTCTAGTTAGAAGTTATAATTTAAAAATATTCATAGTATTTCAAAGCCAATCCCAGCTGAATTTTATGAAGTGGGTATAAATTGCTTGACCTGATGCCTAAATTATGGGTATGCAGTATTTAGTTTAATTGTGGGTGGGTGGGGGAGCAGGAATACTTTATTTTTTAAGTTTGTATACACTAAACTTTTTCTTCCAGGTGCAAAACCGAATTATTTTTAATGAGAAGCATCCACAACCAGACAAATTAACTGGTTTTTTTTTTTTTTCTTCCCCAAACTGAGCTGAAAGAAGGGAAACTATGTTGGACTTCACAGCACTGAAGACAAAATTTCCATCTGTTCTGGACTACTTTTTCTATGCTCTGCAAGACATCCAGAGGTAAGTCTCCAGAAGTAATAAAGAAAGAGAGAAGAACCTCCTGCATGCAGACTTACAGACATACTTTCAGGAATGTACAGTTATGAAAAAGACAAACATGAAAACAAAACCAACATGACTGCAGAACACATGCTATGAGGTCCACCACCTTTGAAAGTCATACTGTTTACTCAAGGGAAAATTC
Organism: Chauna torquata; assembly: GCA_013399475.1. Classification (NCBI taxonomy): domain Eukaryota; kingdom Metazoa; phylum Chordata; class Aves; order Anseriformes; family Anhimidae; genus Chauna; species Chauna torquata. The sequence continues at coordinate 588,991 of VXAL01000523.1, read as the reverse complement.
TAACAGTGTGGGAAAACAGTGTGAAAATCCAGAAACCATTGCTTTTGAAGTAAAAGCTACTTTTAGTTAGTACTTCAAAAGTTAGAGCAACCCCTCCGACGTGCGAAGAAGAATCTCACGCATAGAAAACCCTATTGCACCAACCAGCAAATGAGCCAGCCCGGTTCCTGAGCCGCGCTGAAGTGACGAGAAGCGTCTTCTCTTCGGGGCCTCGGGCGGATCGCCGCAGCAGAGCAGCGAGCACCGGCTGCTTAGACGTTGCCCCAGCAAAAGCAGAAGCCGCTTCAGCCAAACCACCCAACTGCCCGGACCTCGGGTTATGATTTCTCGTGCCCTTCACAAACTTTTTACGCATATCTGGGAGGATGGCGTGGAAAGCTGGAGGGTAAACCCACCTGCGGCTAGCATCCAGAGCAACCAATGGGAAAAAAATCAAAACCCACCACCTGTCTCCAGCGGCGACGTGCAGGAAGGCGATGCCCGGCGGCAGCACGGAGGAGACTGCGCCCACCGCGGATCCTCCGCTCCCGCGGAGCGGCGGCTCCCCGGGCTGCCCTCCGCCTCACCTTCCGCGGGATGGAAGCGGCGGGCTCGCCCCGCCCGCTCCCTTCTCCTCCTCCCCTCCCAGGCAGGCTGCGAACACATCCAGCTTCGGGACGGCGGGGGAGAATAAGTGCGTCTAAAATAATGATAATAAAATAATAACAATAAACACAGAGGCGCGGCGTGCGCGGCTCCACCAGGCTCGGGGCGGTGCCGCAGCCCGGGCCGCCCCCGCCCGGGCCAGGGCCGGCCGGAGGGGAGGGCGGAGGGGGGACCCCCAGCGCCCCGCGCTTGGGTAACCCGCCCCCGGCTGCCCCCGCGCTGCCGCAGGGGGGTGCTCGCCTGCTGCCAGGGCGTCTCTGCCCGCTGGGTGCTTCTGCACAGAAAGGGCGGGCTGTGCGCTTTTTGCGCTCTTACGGCTATGAAAGACTTCTTCCTTATTTATTTATTTTTTTTTTAAGTAACCAGGTATAAATATCTGTTCAGCAGCAGAGCAGCAATGCGGTTTAAAATGTTGGCAAAGAAGTAATGGAAGTGTCTTGGGTGTAAATTGTCAGTCGCCTGCTTTGACTGCATTTTCCTCGTGTATCTTTGTATTTTTAGCATTTACAGATCGAATAGGTGCTAAGGTTAGTGAGTGCTGAAATCTGTGTTTTCAGAAGTACGTGTATCACAAAAATAGCATACGGCTTGAAAACTATGTAATACTGTGTCTTTCTGTTACTACTACAATCTACTACTACTCTTTTATACTTCTACTGCTCTGCTCTTGCTATAGAAGGAAAAAAAAAGCCCATGAGGAATGAATCATTGGATAAAAATACTAGAGGAAAAGTATTCTGGAGTATGCCTTGCTCTGCTGAACATCTCTTAGCTCTGGTTCTTGCTGAACTTCTAAAAAGAGTCTTTTAAATTTGCAGACCACACTTAACACCCGTAAAGCGATCACAATAGTCATAGTATGCCACTTCAGTTAGATTTAACCTTTTATCTGATCACACTTGTCAGCTTTTTCACCTCTGGCTTAAAGACAGACAAACTGATGCACCTATCATTAATGAGACCAGCAAAAACGATGCTGTGGAGTGTCCTCATAGAAACTCTTCCCCAGTGGAAGCCTAATAGGAGAAGCCCTGGGTATCATTTGGAGTACTGATAACAATATTTTGCTCCAAAATTCAGCATAAGTAAAGCTACTTCATGAAAAAAACCAAGAGTTTTCAGATGAAATAAATCAGGAATACACCTATTATCATTACCTTCAGAAAATACACAAAATTATGATTTTTCTGTTTAGACCATCACTGTAAACTAAGAACCACTTCCTCAAGGGGAAAAAAAAAAAAAAAGAAGAAGGCAACCAACACAGCAACAACAATAACCAAAAAAAAAACCTGTTAGTGTCACATTCAGAGAGAGAACAGGAGTGTACCTCCTTTAGAAATGCCTATCTAAAAATAAAGAATATAAAGGGTCATTTTTTCAATGTCACTTATAAAAGGTGTACCTCTGAAGTTCTCCATTATGGCGTCTAGTTGCAAAAACAAACACAGTTACCAAATTCACATACTTCTAATGATTTTTCATCAGCATGAAAATGTGCTTCTATAGGTGTTAACTTGTACTTCATTACCTGATGTAACTTCAGATGAAGCTGCTTGTTAAAGACAGCTGGGTTAAAAGAGTTTGGAGTTCAGTTATCTGTAACCAAATTTGAAGTTTTCAAAAAAATGGTTTGTAGCAGAAAAAAAAAAAAATGTCAGCATGAACAAATCATCGGGCAGTTTACATACCTGATTCACTGCTGTGAATCTCCTTTTGTCTCAGTGATTTTGACTCAGGGCAGTCTGGCAGCATTACTAACCGCCAGTCTGTGCCACTGAAGAGCAGGCGGGCTGCCATGCTCTGGATGGCATCCATCTGGGGTTGTAATTCTGAGGTTCTGGTGGTGATCGAAAAATTAAACTGGGATACTTGATTTGAACTCCTTGTTTCATTTAACAAAAAATAAAATTTGCTAGGGAATGCCAGCACCTCCCATGGATTTTCTGCTTACCTCCTGCTTCCAAACAAATGTGAGTTTTACTACCTCTCTAATATGACACAGAAGAAGGGACAGTGAATGAATCAAGTGGAAGCAATACTGGGAACACCTGCTGTCACGTTCCCTCAATGTGATAGTCAACTAGGTACTTCTGTAATGTCCTTCACTACCTCAGTCCCCTTGCTGCTGCAGCTGGAGATGCACAGCAGAGTGGAGAATTGGCTGTACACCAACATGTAAGCTGGGTGGCCAGGCAAGGGATGAGGATTCATGTGCGAAGTTGAGAGTGTGTCTATAGAATAGTCACATCCTGCTTTCAGCATCTGTCCTTAAATTTGCAGGAACATAAGAGAAGTTTAAGTTACATTTTTGTATTCCTATGGGAACTGTTTTTACTGTCCTCAGTTATAATTGCTGTAACTTCCCCAATGCTCTATGAGAAAGATCCGGTTAGTCCAGATTGTTTTGCTCTACATTTTGTTCTTCGGTTTACCCTTCTTCAAGATCAGCTTAGCACTAGAGGTAAGATCTTTTCTGATGTTCTCTAAACAAAAAAGTTTCCTGACTCTTTCCCTGGTTTCACTAAAAAGACTTCAAATTTGCTTCAGTCATCATAATTTCATTGGGTTAACTCACAATGATAGAGTGGTGGCATTGGTGTATATTGTGCTTATACACTCTGCATCTCCTGAGACAGCAACACTGAAAAGTGGTGGCACATTACTCTGCTGTGGAAGCATGGCTTCATCAAATAGTTGTTTTGATATCAGTAGGATCATTTTTTTTTTTTTGCATGACAGTGATAAAATAAGGAGAAACCATAAGGAAAAGAAAGGCAAACTCTTCCCTTCTTCCTGTCCACAGCTGCAAACATTTATAATTCTGAAAATCCTTACTGTGAAGGTATTTAACAGTGAATACTGGAAGTGAAACCAAAGGATCCTCTGGTTTGTCACAAACCCCCAACTAGTTGATTACNTCAATTCCATATTTAGATGTTTCAGATGGCACAAACTTCACAGTTTGTGAGTTTGGAGAGAGAACAGCTGATGAGAGTCCAAGACTGAAATTGCTCATAATCTCCTAATTCTGCACAAAGCATATGATGATGATGAGACTCTGAAAAGAGCTACTAAAATTTAGGATTAGATACAAAAATGCAGTCATTCTAGTTTTGGAACAAGAGATGAGAATACATTGCATCATCATAAAACCACCATCAGAAGATTTTGAAACGCCTTCTGCTAAGTGTGGAGAAAGATTATGTCTTGTAAACCAACACAGAAATGGGAGTCAAACCCAGTTTTCTTTAGCTAGAAACAATCTTTAGGTTCAGCTACCTACACAAAGGTATTTAATGTGTTTTGAGACATCCTTGAGTATCCTGTCCAATGCTTTTCTGCCAGTCTAGAGGAGTGTGGGTCTCCAAAAGTTGCTCTCCTGATAAATACTTCAAATACCCCATTGTGTCTCGTATGACATTAGATACCTACGGGCGGTCAACTTAGGCTCTTTGAGTCTCCAACAGAACTGATAATTGAGAAAAAATAAGGGAGTTCTTGTAAACAGTACTGTAGAGTAATTTCGTCAGCTACTGGGTAACTGTTACAGTGATGCAAGGAAGACAACATTCTCAAAGTGGTCTAATAAAAGATATTACCTGTACTTGAGACAAGAGCTTGTGTACATAAGCCTTGTCTAATTTCCCAAGTATATCATCTAGCCTAATGAAAATACTCTCTCTCTCTGTAAACCTTGTCTTGCATGTCCTTTGATTATCACAGCAACAGCTGCATAACCATTCAGTGAGCCTGTTCTTTTAGTTGGTTGTGGAGATAGTTTTGCTTAGGCATCTGTGAGGCTCTGACATGCCTACGTGAGGTTCTTTCTCATGTTTTTACTTCATTTTAATTTCTAAAACATAATCAGCTGATGTTTAATTCAGCTACATATTCTGAAGACATATGCAATTTGTGAGACAGAGAAGCTTTTCCCAGAGTGTGGATCCAGATTGCAGATCCCAGCTGCTCCCTGACTCCACAATGATTAGTGTTCACACACTAGGCATGGTCACGTCCCCTCTTATTTCTTTTGCCAGTTTCAGTGATATAACTTGTCAGAGTGACAGGTATTCTCCAACTTCAGGGTCACCACACAGCACATCTGAGATGCACATACAGGGGGATGAGGATTTTTCTCTTTCCGGTAGCTTTCTTTCTGAAGGTTATGGTAAATTTAAACCACTCGTTCTGTAGCTTTGCGCCTTAATAAATTCTAGCTTCAGGTTATTTTGAAGTTGCCAAAGATGATCTTAGGCCTTTTCTATTCACCAGTCCCAACTCATGTCCAGAGTCTTCTTCCATCAGCAGGTAAGGGAAGAGCAATAGCAATGCTTTCAGAAATGCAGACACAAAGTTAGCAGCACCTTCAGAAGACATGAGACTTCAGGTAACACAAACATCTGTACCTCATTTCACTGTTGTACTGGGGGATATGCGAGGAACATCCTCCCTTGCCCCACTAAAGGGGAAACTGAGGCAGCAGAAGGAACTGTTTGTTGAAAAAAGGCAGAGTGGGATCTATGGAGGAAGCTCATGTTGTTATCTGGGCTTTATCCAACTCCCTTACTCTTATACAAGATGGGAGTTGGCTCATTGTGTGCTCCGGGGGAAGTGTGCTTCTCTGATCCACTGTTGTTCAGAATGAACTGGGCTGACCAGAGCCAAACCAGGGATGGGAAAGCTGCACGGCTAGTCCTGGACATATGGCACTAGCTTCATCCTCCAAACCATTTATAGCATCTCTCTCTCTTTTCCATGGGTAGCCAAGGAGTAACCAATAGGTCCTGGGAAGACAGATTGAGAAAAACAGCCAAAGGATTGCAGAAGACAGGTCGAGCACTCTCACGTATTTGCATTTAGCTGGCAGAACCTTTCCCCAGTGGAAGTACCTTGGAGATGTTCTTCATCCTGTTGCATTGCCAATTCACTCCCTGGAAGAATGGATTACAGATATTTCTTTCTCCTCTACACTCTGTCAGATCCACCACTTTCAGTGCTCCCACTGGAAATTAGATGGGACACTGCCTCACCCAGAAACGCCTTCTGTTTCCCTTGTTGCCTGGTCCCAGTAAAGGCAACCCTTAGACAAGAACAGGATTCTCATTTGTTATTTTGCAGTATGACAAACTCTAAAGGCTCAAAAATCACATCAAACTCCCTCAGACAATGAGTACTTTTTGAACAAAGGCCTGGTTATTTGAGCCCTCAGCTCGAGTTGCACTTCTGGAGGTAGGTGTGTGCCTGAATGCATGCAAGCAACAGAGAGAGAGGAAATATTTGTGATGCTCACTGTTCCATATTTAGCTTCTGCAAGCACTTCTCTTCACTGTGTATCCAGTAATTAATGCTGTCCCTAAACAGCCTCCCTAACAGCCTCTACTACAGCTGCTTCTTCTGTGATCCATCCTACCAACCAACAGTTCTCCTTATCTACCACAGGTACTTAGCAGAGTTTGACGTCAGTCTGTCTTGCATCTCCAGGGGTTTTGCATCCACCTTGTCAAAGTCTTGGTATGCAGGAGGATGAGACATAGACACAGAACTCCTCACCCTTGCACCATTTTCCAATCTGTTTCTTTGAGGATTTTTTTTCTCCTGGGCAATGGGAAGGGAAAAAAATAGTGAGTTTCCTGATTCCTATTCAGAGTCTTTCTCTTGAGATGAGGAAGAGTGAGAGCTACTTTTTCTTACTTTGCCCTGGCTGGCAATCCTGCCCCCCACCAGTGCCTGGGACAACTGGATGCCACTCAGAACTCCTTTGGAATTTGGTAGATGGCTGGAGTACTTTGCTTTTTATTTATTTATTTATCAATTCAGGCTAGCAATGCACAAAATGTCAGATCTGCTACAGAAGAAGTGTCGAGAATGGAGCTGTTTGATATATCTAATTGTGTTCGTGTCAAAGTGCTTCACCTAACTTTTCTTAACAACCATTTAACTGTTCCTTCGAATTAAAGATTATTTTTTTGAAGCAGTTACATTTCATACCAGATGTGAGACTTATGCTTTCCTTCAACTAACAACCTGTTTTCAGCAGTAGGAAGGAGGCTTCTGTGGAACCCACCGAGATCAGAATTAGATGCACTAAAGAAGAATGGACTAGGGTGAAGAAAGGGATCAGGTGGATGAAATTGTATGTCATAAAGACAGACATGAGTCAACATTTGTTTTACAGCATGGAGATTATCTGGTAGCTAGAAAGTTATGTTTATAACTACAGTGGGAATTTTAGTCATGACCTGTGGATGGTTGTTTCTGTTCCTGTCATCCTAGCCATCCTGGGTAATAGTTTTTTGTAGGTGCTCCTGTCTTGGTCATCAGCCATCTGGACCTGAATGGCTGTGCATAAACCCCAAAATATTTGCTACCACCATTTCTCGGCTAAAGGTACATGTGCTAATGCTTTTAAAGCCAGCTCCATTATTTCTCAACACTGATCGGATTCATCTTACAGCAGAACGCTGCCCACTCTGGTTTCTCTAGGTTTCCTTACACGTATAGGACTCCTTGGGCTTGTCTAAGCTACAGAGCCACAAAGACTTTCCAGGCTTACAAATCCAAATGTGATACCTTTATCAACTCCAAACTCCACCCAAGTGTGATACTCAGCCCACAGCTTTTCTGCCTTCTCCTATACCTTCATTTTAGAGGAAAACCGAACATGTAAATCAGCTGCTTGTCCTGAATTACCCCGTCTATGTCCCCAAACTGGACATCCAGGGGCCACCAGGCAAGCAACAATCAGCTGAGAGACAGTCAACATGCCAACATCATAAGAGTAGTACTTATACAATAGAGATGGTTGGAACAAGGGCACAGGGGGCTGGGGACTGCCTCTTAGAATTTACCAGCTGTTGTAATTGATTGTGTTTTGGCTGATATAAGGAGTCATTTTCATGATCAGGAATGAAATTGGAGTGGAGATACAACTTTTTCCCTTAAGTTCTTTGTGATAAGTGCCATATTTGTTATCACAATTTTTTTTAGTAGGGTAGTAAGGGGAGAGGTTTGTTGTTGGGCTNACATGTTCATTTACTTAAAGATGTTTCAGACTTGACTCCAGTTAAAACTGACTCATGAAAAGTACAGAAGAAGAACTTCAAAGCCACTGGTTTTATCAAGTATACTTTTTTCTAAAAAGACAACTAAAAAAGTCAAATAATGTAAGCAAATCTGGAAGACTCAGAAGTTAAATGAAATTGAATTTTCTATAGGCTTTCAAATGGAATAATATGCAATAATCCCAACAGTGGATTTACATATTTAACATATACACACATAAAAAAGAAACATTTTGTGTCACTAAGAGAATCTCACTAATATTCAAATAATGTGGCTAGGGACTCAAAATTGCTACCTGGTAAATTTTTGTCTCCATATAAGTCAGGAGCAGAATCTATATTTCTAAATTGCTGTTCCATTCTTGCCTCTTTCTTAGCAATTGGCACTGGAGAGGTAGTTTTTCCACCAATATATTCTGTTTTCTGGAGGATGAAAATTATTTCCATGCATTTTAAAGCAAAACACAATCAGTCAAAGCATAGTAATAAGTTATCCCATGCAACAAAAACTGAACTTCTTCAGAGCAGGCAATTCAGAGAATTTAAAAAGGATATTTCCAACTCCACAATTGTCATCATTTCTGATCACTTCCAACCACATACTTAGCACTCCAGCCTATCATTATTGAAAAAGGAGACCATCTTTCTCCTTTGCTCACAAATTCTTCCAGCAAAATGCTTCTCTATTAGAAAATATGTTGTGTCAATTTTTGTCAAAAAATGTAGCTGTAAGATGGATAAGACTTCTCCCTTATGTCACTGTGTTGCTTCAGTTTTTCCTTGTATCTCTCCCAAATCTTCACTTGCTTTGTGCTTCTGTGTAACCTTTCTTCAGGTAAAACTTCACATCTGCTGAGTCTGTCCTTATGGAGTGGGACTAAAATATGACTCTCAATTTTCAGGGTTAACTTTCAATTAAGCTTAATTAAAAGTAAATCTATTGAAGTTTTTCTTTGAAAATGGAGGATGAAGATGGTTTCACTCAGAATGTTCTCTTAGAAAAATATATCAGATGATGTCCCACAAAAATGCCAGCTCTGGGACATTTTTCACCACTCAGGAAAAACAACTTTTACCATAATTCAAAATTACTAGTTTGTGAACCACTAGTAGACGATGGCTGTGTAGATGGTCTGTGAATGCATGCTGATTAGCGGTACTGATAATGTCTTGATTTTAATTAAATTAAAAGTCAATTCTGAACATGTATTTTGTTCTATCAGAAATTTTGAGAGCTGTCATTTCTTAGGTTCCAAAATTAGGAATCTATAGCCTCCCACAATTTTATTAATTACCCACAAAATCTAACAATAGCTTTCACTAACATTCTCCATGAACAATATATGCGTTCATCAAATGAGCCTTTGACACGAATTGCCCATCAATATTTGCCTGTACAGTTCACATCTGCCACTCAGGCTTGCCTAAGCTACGACTTGTGCTTACATTACAGAAAACAGAATTTTGAATAACCATATTTCGGGTATTACAGGGATTACAGACTGTTACTAATTTAGAAGCATGTTTTAACCAGGAATCATTTGTAAAATACATATTTGCTTTCTATTTCCCATTTTAGACCTAATTGTAGGACAAGTGTTTGCAGCAGATGTACTAAATGCTGCCAACAAGAGCAGCCATGTCATATAAGAGCTGGGATTCTTACAAAATTAAGTAGATTTTTTAGCAAGATGACAGCTGTTTTTTCTTGGCATTGGTGATTACAAATCCCTAAGAGAACATTTTGAAGGCATTGTGAGAACCCTGGCCAAAAATGTAATTGAATTAGGAGATCAGCATTTAAATCTTGCAAAAAAAAATGATTTGCTGAATACTTGTCAGGTTCAGTAGTTAGCATTGCCACCTTTGGAAAACAAGAACAGGCACTTCAGTCAAATGGCTGCTGGGCATGTGTCCTAACTTTAACGGCAACCAGCAAATCTGTAATAAAATTGGCTGGCTGATGCAAAATCAGCCATGTGAATACCCAGGCAGTAAACACCTGGTGAGGACACAATGACGGGGGTGAGCAGGCTCTAATTCTGTAGAGCAAGGGACACTGAGGTATTTAGTTTTACTATGCAGAAGATTTTTTAAGGGGATATATGTGAAAACTGTAAATGCACAGAGTTTCCATCATTCCCTCCCTGGTGAATCAGCAGGAGGCCGGGGCATGCTTTCCTTGAACTGGGGTGTACCTGGAGACAAAGCAATAGGATCTCTCTGATGTTTCAGAATGTGTCCTCATGCACAAGTTCCTCTCCTAGTCCAGAGTTATGATCCAGACTTCAAGCTTGAAATGGGTACTCAGGCACCTATGCTTTTGGAAAGTGAGCTTTGCTAATATTGCTTTCTTGTGTCACACTTGTGATGGAAATTAATGTATTAACTTCTATGGGTCTATGGGCTATAGTATAAAACTCGGATGACTATGCAAGAGGGAAGTATTACTGCTATGCAAACCACTACAGCTTCTGTGGTTCTTTTCAAAGACGCAAATGCAGTGCAGCAGAGGATTAAAATGTTGCTATCTTTGGTTTTTGAGAGTCAAAGAGAAGAGACTCTTTGAGCTCTGACTTAGAATTATTCTACCAGAACTCAGAGTATCTCCTCTTTTCTGTTACCCTGGAGTTGTGCGAATGGGATCAGACTCCGGGGATCAAAGGAAGAACAGTTTCTCTCAGCTGGGTTTCTACCAGCAACCTGGAAGCACACACAAGTAGATAATTCCCCCTGAAATAGGTTTCGCCTTGGATACAGCTGCTCCCATGGGCTGAGCGGGCACAGTCTGTCTCTGACTTATGGATTCAGTGGTGGGAAAGTTAAGTTTTAGCCATTATGATTAAGATTAGTAGTTTGGTAAAAAGACAGACAAGACAAATATAGACTTGTGGAATAATACCTGTGTCAACAATTCATATATTTGATATATGAGTACGTTTTCTATGTTGCTCTTGTTTTGAGTTTGTCACAAAAATACAAGTCTGTCATACAGCGTCTCTGAAAGTTTGCAGGAGGCCGACCAGCATCAGTTTTCCAATGCCCAGTGAACACTACCCAAGATAATGAGTACTATTAGCAAGCTA
>VXAL01000523.1:492713-578093 GCA_013399475.1 Chauna torquata | reverse complement strand
CACAGCATAAACTTTATTTATTTATTTATTTATTTATTTATTTATTTATTGACTGAGTGAGTCTCTGGACAGTATTACAATGTAAAAGAAAAGCCGAGAAATATTTCTGTGCTGGGCAGGCGCTAACTGCTGCTGCATGTACAATTGGCAATTATATTTTAACAAGAGAACAGGTAATTAAATTTTTTCTATTCATTAGTCTGTAAAAGGATGGCAAATACTTAAAGGGTAGTGCTTGATCCCCAGCTGGATTTATGGATTGCTGTGTTTCAAACACAGGTATTTTTGCTTTAGCTGCTGCAGATCTCTACTAGTGAAAGGTGTCATTTGGGTACAGTAGAAAAGGGAAAGGGCCCAGGGCCATACTTAACATAAAAGGCAAAAGGGTTGAATTCTAAAATAGAGAGAGACAAAAAGCACACGTGCTTATATACTAGGGTTTTCTGTCATCAGATGGATTCTCCTTTGAAAGGCACTATCATATCACTTAAAGTAGCAGAAGGTAATTTCCTGAAAGAGGAAAGGTGCTAAACCACAAATGACTTACTCTACAAGCACAGATGCACGTGTGATTTCACCCATGGAAGCAGCCCCCAGGAAGTTCCTGAGCTGTCTTCAGAGGCCCCCCTTCCTCAGTATTCCTGATGTCTTCAGGAAGGGAAAAAATGTTCTGTTCAGGGAAATTCATTTCCAGGGGAAGGCCCATGCCTGTGCTAGTCTTGCTTTACCTGTAAAGGAAACCAGTAAGAACCTGGGGGAAAAAAAAAATCTTCTAACACTGGTGGTATCGAGAATTTCTAGATGTGCCTTCTTCAGAATGATCCCTATCCAAATGAATCATGCTCCTTCCACCGCTTGTTTATCGTGGGCCTTTTTATTTTTTTACAAAAAGCCATGAGAAAGCAAGATGTATAGGGCTTATTTTTAGAGCTGAACAAACCCCTTTGGTGTCTAGAAACCTTTCCTCAGTCCTGCAGTCGTACTGAAACCACTGCCTGGTATCCCACTGTGCTTGCTTCACAGGGTCACTGTACTTCCACATGTCTGTTTTTATCTCTTGAAGTTGTTGTTTGTTTGTTTTGTGATGTTGTGATCGTGTGTGCGCACGTGTGTGTTTTGTTTGTTTTTCATTTGGGGACAGGATCTCTTTTTGTGCAGGGTTCGTGCAACACCTATGGAGTGGCAGTCCATTACTGAGGACAAGGATAATAGGGTTATAGCTGATGACTACAAGTCTTAGGAGAAACTACTGCAGCGTTAGCAACTGCTGCTTATCTTTGTGAAGATAATATCTTGTGTCTTCTGTACCTGTTTCTGTTGAGTACAACCAAAAGATGGCAGCATTTTACTCAGCATGGATGTGTGAGCCTTGCGGCTGTTTACAGGCTGCAACTGGAGATGAAGCAAAAAAAAAAAAACGCAGCTCCTAATTGAGTAGTCAGGATTTCATTACAATCCGTGCCAAATATAAGCAATTCCAAAATGAGTTTATACCATGAGTAAGACTAATTACAATCCTGGGAACATAATTTCCCATGATCTGACTAAAACTGTTCAACCATTGTTTTGGGAGACTGGGAACACAATGGGGTTTCTTTCAGCACGGTCAAATTTATTTTGTACATACCTTTCCAACTCCCAGCTGTAGTCAGACCTGAAACTCAGTTTTGTTAACTTTAGACATTTGAAAGTGGGAAATTTTGACATCTGCATAAGAGCTTTTTCTGCAGCGAAACCTGTAAAGATTTTTTTTTGTTTAATACTTATCACTTGAGAGAACTTTCCAGTCCTGTGAGATGCAGGTCAGAATTATTTCAGTCATGGATGTGTGGAAAGTGAAGCAAATAGAGCTATTCAGCTTCTTAACTGGTAACTTCAAGGCACCCACCTTTTTAGCTATCTGCAGACAATTTTGTAAATTCCACAAAGCACCTCCACATCTGTAGGTGCAAAATACATTCAAAAACCCAGCTTGAAGTGACTTGTGGTGCTGTACTGAAATCTTATGCACATAATTGCCTTTGCTTCTGGGCCACATTATAAAGGGAGCTCTCAAAACCTTGCAAGTAGCTTTAGGGAAAAAAAAAAAAAAAAGACAACTTAGTTGACACTATTAAAAACACCTAATTTTCAAAAAAATAATAAGCATTCTTAGTTTTGTTTTTTATTTGTTTTGTTTTTTCCCAAGTTTATGGACAACAGTGGATTTGCAAAAAATGCTTACAGTTAATTTCCAGTCAGATGATATCTTGCAACCTCTTATAGATAAAAAAATCTAATCAGTGCCTGGAATATACACACTCGATTAAGCATACCTGGATTTAAGTACCCATGCAGTAGTGGTAACATCACTGACACTTTGTCTTAAAACCTTTCCCAGTTACTCATCTAATTCAGATGAAGGGAGAGAAAACACTCTTCTTAAATCTATTTACTATTTGTCTTCAGGCTCAAAAAGCCTCCTGGGTACCTGCTGACATTTTGAGCCCTAACAGCCTAATTAAAAGGGTTGCAATTTTAATTTGCAAATGCAGGCTGGGTGATGTGCACGGAATACTTTGTCTCTGACTCCTGGTAGATGCCTGCACTCATTGTCATTGGATCATTGCACCAGAGGCCACTCTCAGCACGTGTGAATGTGCGTGTTCGCTTACAGCAATGCCTCTCAGATAAGAACTTGCAGGAGCCTGGGAGCCGTAGGTTATCCATCACCACCGCTGCAGAGTCCCTGTGGGGGCCGTAGGTAAAAGACTGTCACCAGTGCCCTGCCGTAAGTCTTGTTGTCTGCTGGTTTTCATGATCTTTTAACATCATAGCTGGGAAAAATATTTTCAGCTTTAAACAAATGGCAGGATGTTTTGCAGCATAGAACAAAATTACTCCATGGAAGTTTAAAGATGGCTGGCTAATTCAGTTGGAGTGTGAGAGACCAGCTAAAGTCGGTGACACTATCTCTAACAAAAGAGTTATCATCAAAGCAGATGGGACTGATGATGTGAGCAATCCACTGCCCCATGGGGCAGATGAAATGAGGGGGACTTGGAAGTCCTCATCACTTGCCCCATGATGTAGCTAAGATGAGATAATCCTCTGGTCGTCTCTCCTCATGGGCCTGACTGCACGCCCAGTCATCTCTGAGGCAATGGGAAATAACATCACTGGTGCGCAGGGCTTTGTCCGTGTGAGGTTAAGCAGTCAAGCTGTGGGCTGGTGAGGGGCTGCTGGGGAAAATAAACATGGTTATGAGTTGTGAAAGGGCTAATAAATCAAACTCAAACAAAGAGACGTTAGGCAGTTTTCTATGCTATCCATTGCTTTTAATTTACTTTTAACTGTCAAAGTAAAGTGGCTGTGGCTGTGTTTCTTAGTTACACTGAAATCACGATCTCAGAAAATAAGGTCTTGGCACATGGAGTGAGTTAATCCATTTGAAAATAATTCTCAGAACAGAAAATATTGTCTAGCGATCAATTTTTGGCCAATGAGCATATACATCCTGTCTGTTTTGCCAGCCACAGCCTCCCCTGGGAATGGGAATGAAGTTGTAAATTACGTTCGTTAGATCTCTAGCCATGAATGGATGGAAAGAAAGCAAGGCTGGGGATCCAATTCATTCTACAAAGCTGGTTTGAAGACACACATTGTTCTTTCCAGAGGCTGCAGAATGGTTCTTCTTCAACAAGTTTTTTTCTTCTCTTTGTAACCTAACTCCATCCTATCCTGAATATAGATCACACCGGAGCTGATGGAGAACACATGTACGCTGGTTGGAATTTGCCTTCATGTTTCTGCAACCATAGATACTGGGAGCCTTCCTCTAGGATTCAAATGCCAGACAGCAGGGGAAACCTGAGAAGGAAAGAAATGGAAAGTAAAATTGCTCTGAAGCATTTTTCTATGTCACATTTTTGTGCCTTTATATTTCTACTCAGTTGTATCACTTTGGGACCCAAAATCCTAAATATATATATATATATGTATATATATATAATTTATCCAAAACATTTGGTATTTTTCAATGCAATTCCAAGTCTGACACCAAAGCAGCTAGGCAGAAAAATGAATGAATTACCTTCTTCTTTCCTAGTTAGTGTGTCACTCAGGTGTTTATTTAAGACTGATTTTCTTTCATCTAGTTGATGCAGTTTTCTCATTCCCAAGGCTTTATAGTGTATGTTTCAATTGCTAATTTTGTCGTGAATACTTCTATTTTAAATATATATACAGATGCAGAACTACTGGGGAAAAGTGACAGTTTTAAAAGTTCATGGAGTTTAGATTTTAATTTAAAATTTTCTATGCTCACATCGTAAATTTGTCATTAGTAGTCTATTGCATCTAGAGTGTTTTCACCACTTGAACAGAAGGTAAGCCATCCTTTATGTGTGTGAAAATCAGTGTTAGAGAACTTCACTGCTTGTGCTTATTTCTCCATTACTTCACACCTAATTATACTGGGCTATCAAAAAAAAAAAAAAAAGTGTTAAAAATCTACCTGAAAGTTCTACTGTCTTCATTAGCAGCCTTAATTATCCATCAAGGACAAGATTTGCAAGACTTTCATTTATTGTAAGGAATAACATTTCTTTCTGTTGGTCTTGTGAAGAAGACTGTAGGAAAGACACTTGAAAATCCCTACAATAAGTGAGAGTACTGCTCCAGTTTAGTGGCTGAGAAATAAAAGCTGATAAAAACCTACCACAGATTGCTAAATCCCATTTGATTAGCAGGAGATTAGATTTTCTTTTGCTGTCTCTCTGCATATAGCTTTTCTCCCAGTACTTTCATTAGCAGTACAGCTAAAATGGGCACTAAACCTAATTATATGCTTCAGTCATATGTTTCTATTAAGATAAATTTTCTATAAACTAGTCAGATGTACTCTTGATGATTGTGCATGACTCCAGCTGCTAATTAAAAGTGATACTGCCCAGCAGAGCATGGTGAGCTCATGTCACCTGTAACAATTCATGTTCTTCTTGAGAAGCACCTTGCAGCTCCAAGCCTCTGTTGGAGTCAGTGTTACCACTTCCATTCAGCTGGTTGAAAGCAGTTGAGTATGCTTTAAAAAATAAGATTTTCATCCAAAGAAAGGCTTGGCAGGACTTTGGCTGCAATATCCAAATGCATGAATCAGAGATCCTCTCTCCATATCCACCTAAGTCAAAGGGTTTCCAAACAGGATCGTAGATATCTGTGTTTGATGGGAAGTCTCTCTACTGGTCTGTGGCTCTGTTTCTGCGTCTGTCCAGAACGATGCCAGTCTAAGCAGTGAGTGGCCCATACCTGCTGGTGATTCAGAAGCTAGCAGTCACTTTACACAGTGCAGCGAAGGGTACTGCAGAGATACCTGAGCTGTTTCCCATACCAACAGTGCTGTCATAGCCGTATTAGCACCACAGAGCTAGTTAGCCCTGTTAACTCCTCGCTGCACTGGAGACCATAACAAAGAAGCCAAATTCTGTTTGCAACGGTACAACACAGTGGGTCCCACCTGAATAAACCCAACTGGAGTATTCTTCATTCATGCTGGATCCATCCCTGGATTCCTTGATTCATCCTTCAGGGCATCTTTGCCTTTTATATTGAATGGAGTGTGGTTTAAAATAAAAGCAGAATCTCATGCCCCTCTCCCATGAAATGTTGTGCCCTTCAAGTGCCTTTTCTTCATGTGCCAAGCAGAGGCACATCGGCCTCCTGTGTCCGTGCCAGTTCCCACTCTGTTGGCAATATCACCTGTTCTACAGCACCCTGCCACTGCAACAAAGTGACTCCTCCCAGGTGCCCTCACATATACTTGATGCTCACTCCAAGGCATAGCAGGGAAGCATGTACCACTGCTTGCAAACCTCTGCACCTCTGGCATAATATGGACATTCAGAATATGGATAACATGCAGAAAATGGGGCGAAGAGAAAGACAGCATCGTAAGTTTTATGATTATGAAAAGAAAACTTTAGACATTCTTCAGTTCCTTCAAATAACATCAATAGATATCAGCCTGCAAGACTTCAGACTCTTAAGCCAAAGCATGCATCGGGTGCACCCACGTTTGTGCTGCATTTCACATCAGGAGTGTGCTTTTCAAGTAAATATCGCAAGCGTCACTACTTAATTGCACTCCAGTTTACATCACAGAAGCATCTCTCAAAACAGACTCCTCCCTTTGTACCAGCTGTTGTCCTGGTTAACAGGGACAAAAATGAACATGCCTGCTTCCAGCCCTGACCAGGGCACCTGAAGAGTGGAGGGGACAGGAGTCCTCATTCACCCCTCCTGCCAGCAGGCTCTGCCCCTTTCCGTGTGTGAAACAAGTCCTGGACTTCATAACTGCATTCTGCTGGAGCTAGCATTGCACTAGGACTATTTACAGCCCTAGAAAATACACTAAAAAATAAGTATGTTACAAACTCTTTCATCCTGGAAAATTCAGAAAATCTCCAAATCAGGGAGGAGCTCTATATGGGTTACAGTCTGTATGGGAACCAGCCATCTGACGCACAGAGCACTCTTTAGCAGCCAAAGTCTCACCCTTAAGCTAAGTCATGGGATTTTCCATGTTCATACAGAAGAGGCAAATGTCTGTTTAGAAGCACTGTTTGTCCTTTACACTCAGAGTTTATTTCAGTCTTAATAGTCAATTTCATACCAGCTTGTTGAAATAATGTATATTAAACTTTTATGCCCTTTGGTTCTAAAAGAAGGAAAAAAAGAAACATGCATGTTTGGAAATCTGAGTCTGTAGACATTTTTTTCTCTCTTCTATGCAGCAGCTAAAAGGATTTTTTTTGTTTGTTTGTTTTTAACCGCTGCAATACTGCTGTTAATTTCCTCTGTCTAAAATAAGCCTCCCTTAACTGAGTCATGATATTTCCCCACTAAACCACAGGAAATCATTTAGAGCACAGATAAAAAAAATAATGCTGAAGAGACAGAGAAAATTAATTACCAGCACTAGAACCATCTAAAAACATCAGTCTGGAAGGAACCTATGAGGCTGTTGAGTCCATTTCCTGCTTTCCTCAGAAAATCCATTATTTTAGTCTCTAGCATAATCTGATATATCTCTACCTTCAAACTAATTGTTTTGCCCCTTTCAAAAAGCCAGATAGAAACCCACTTCATAACCATGCATCTGTGTGTTTGATCTTGTGCCCACTTTCCACTTCTACATAAATATTTCTTCTCATTATATTTACCACATTGATGTATTTTAACAGAGCAGTCATGTCCTTCCTCAGCCTTTGCTTTTCTAGACTATATAGACTATGGATATTTAAGGGATATCCATCCCTTCAGTGGAAGTTAGCATGTATGACCCTTAGTGCTGTCTGGAGTCAGTAAATGAACTGCTGGAACCTAAGTGTGGTAGAGATGCATTCATATATTGCAGTGTCGGAGCTAATCAGTATCTCAGCTGGCATTATTTCCCTTCCTAGATTCATTTCTGCCCTGTTCTTATGACATAATATCTTTCAAAGGGTTTTTGAATTTTCATCATAAAAGATTTGCAGGTATTGATACGACTTGATACCTCAAAGCTCACTCAAAGCTCATTGATAGCTTTGACACCTTATTCTTATTCACTGTCTTGCCACCATTTCGAGCTGAAATATGGCTGCAGATATGAGTGGGCCTCAGAATGGGATTTCATTAAAACACTCTCTGAAATGAGACTAGAAGAGCACCCAGAGCTTCTGAAGTTGTCTGAACTATCATCTCCTGAGGGAAATGTGTGAACATGCATACTCAGTTCAAAAAGGCTGAACAGAAGGCTTTTTTACCGCTTGGCTACATCAGTATGAACTTAATGCTTCAGACGTGCAATAAAATGTGTCTGCACCATATAACACATAAAAATTTACCAGGATCATGTAAATAAGAGCAGTGATAACAGATGCATAAATAAACATGGTGTCATGGAATTCAATTTTCTTTTGGCAGCTATCTCAAAAGCTGTTCCTGTGGGAAAGCTATAAGAAGTCTTTACTAACCCATACAAATAAATCTGTCTGGTTCCAATTTGCCTCATTACTGAAGTAAGCTGGAAAACTGCCATCCTGGATTGCAGACCTGGGCTCACAGTGTTATTACAAAGCCCACTGCTTTGCACTGAGGTGCATGGTGTGCAGTGGCTCTTGAGAGGGCAGGGTCTGTCCCTGCAAATACTGACAGCAGGGATTTGGCACCTGAAAATCACAGCAAGTCCTCTTTTGATTGTCTGCTATTTTCAAAAAAAAAAAAACAAAAAACTTTTTGTACCATGTCTTGTCTTTTTCTCCAAGATGAACAAATGCACATGAAATTGTGTTTATTCTTTCAATTAACTGTCTCTGTATAGAATATTGGGTATCTTCTTACAAGACATCTTGCTTAGGATATATATGCAGCACCAAAATTTGTAACTCCAACAAATATAGCAAAGAGAACGGTTCTCACGTTGTAGAAAAGTGAACAAATAAATAAATAAATAAATCATTAATACAAGAATCCTGTCTTCTTTGTACTGGCATCAACTTTTGGGTATATCCAGCATTGAAGCATTGTAGAAGACAGTCTATAGATATGACCTTCCATGAGGTGAGAGACTGAAATATTCTCTTTTTTTGTCTCCCTGGGGAGACAGGGAAAAGAAAAGAGAGAAAACCGTCTCAGTAGAAAGGCATATGGGACTTGTGAAACTGTAGATTATGGGCTCTAACAGGACTACATACACTTGAGAAAGTAGCAAATGGTGTTTGGAAAAGAGATTGCTTTAAAGTCATCTTTATGAGGGTTGTAAAAGCCTGGAGTCAGGAAACAGAGAGGAGGTCATAGTGCATATCTTTTTGTACAACAGCTGTAAGTTGCATATTGATCTGGTTTTGAGCAGCAATAAACAAAGCCATGAACCCAGTTGAGGCAAATTGCAGAGTTCGGCACAAACATGCATCAGTCATCATTCAGGATCTTCTGTCAGTGACACAAGCCTAGATAGGAGGGAGCTGTCTGAGTCTGGAGCTTTGGGTAGCTTTATTAAAGAAATGAATCCAGGAAGCTGCTTGGAGCTCCATCCCATGAGATTACCTTTTGCAATACTTTGGACAAATGTACAGGAGGCCACAAAAGGAAAAAACAAAAACAAAAACAAAAAACACCGAAGTCGCAAAGGCGAAAAAAAAAAAAAAGAAGGAAGGATTTCTGAAGCAAAAAGAATTCTGAATAAATTGGGAATCATTATACCTTTTAAAATCATACAAATCAGATCTTGTTTTCTTTCCTTTCACTCAATTTCTTTCATTATTTTACTTTTCTTTCCTCTCTAGCTCTCTCTTCCCAGGATGAGCTCATTACGAAGTCTCATTAGGGCAGTTAAAAGTTAGTGGTTATTCAGACTTTGTCATCTGAGCAAAGTCAGTGTATGAAATCTCCTGAAAGGTAAGATTGTTCATTGTTGTTATCTGTTGCAAACAACTTTCTGCAATATTTTGCTTTCTCATGGTAAATTAAGAGAGCTGTGTAGAAGAAAGAAAGAAAGAGCAGGATGAAGGATAACTAGTAGAGACAATTCCAGAAGTGTTAAATAGAGAATAAAAGCCTATAAAGCAGTCTTAGATTCAGGCCACTCTTTGTGTCAAACATCAGAAAAGTCATACTTTTTAATTCATCGGGATGCTCATACCCTGAGGGCTTTATGTTCAGCTGAATTAGAAGAAAACAGATGCTAGCTCACATGTAAACACTGGCATGAGGAACACATTCTAAAGGCTATTTGTATCCTTTGCTTCTCTTTCAAGTACATTTATCTTGGTTGCTTTATAGTGTAATTGGGACCACGTGGGGCTCAGATCAAGGGTATAACGGCATAAAGGCTATTTATACTCAGCTTTCCCTGTGGTGTCACTTACCCTGGCTACCTTGCTTGCAGCACCTAAAGTACACCACTTTAATTAGAAAGTCTGAGTATGTCAACATGCTGATCTACATAAGAGTGCTCAGATATGGTGGCACACCTCATCTGAAGAAAACTTTTACAGCGAGGTCTAAGAAAATGTCCTACTAGTAATCCTGCCAAGCTCAGCAAACTATCTTGAGAAACTGCTACACTGATGATAGCCTGGTACTCTTTGTAGTTTTTGAACAGAGAATGTTTTCTGTTACTTTTAGAAACTAACTTTAACATGAATACACAGGGCAGGATATATCTCATCTCACTTTAGACATCTATGATAAAAACAGTAGTAACAGATGTATTTGTAGGTGATTATTCTTTTCAGTCTGAGATTTATCTACAACCAAAAAAGTGGGTTGCAGAAATGCCTATTTCTCTCCATTTGTCATAGAGAAGATGCTCAGGTGTGGATGTCAATAAGGCAGATGCCTAGCATGAGCTAAGGTGAGTCTCATCCCATGTGTCCACCTACTCCTCTCCAGTCTAATATTTTAAATCCTTAGCTCTTTTGTCTAAACATCTGTTCACTATTGCTGATTTTCTTCTGGAACTGTTCCATCTTCATTTTAGATTCAATCTTACATATCCTTCAGTTTGCAAGTTGACATTTGTTAGTCAGACAGCAATTGTACTGTAGCTTCTGCCTCCTTGCAGTGGTCTTGCTAGTGGTCTGTACTGATTTCCATTTGATTCTTGTGAAAGTACTTTTGATGTATACCAGAGTGAATGTGAACAGAATTAAACCCAAAGTCTACCTCCTTGTTTCTAATTATTTGAGACACACATGTTTGGATCGATGCACATTTTTTCCCTGCAGAAAAGACTGATAATAGGTAATCTGATCACTTTTACTACATCAAAAATCTTCTTTGAAAAAGCAAGGTGTATTTTTCAAAGGTAATGTAACTACCACTCAGCTTTTAAAATAATCTTTTAACAGGCTTTGAAATCTTTGGCTTTCTCACAAGTTTAAATGGCAAGATAACTGTCAGCATCCTGTAACATGTGCTGCAGCACCACAGAAATATCAACACCAGTTTAGAGGTGGTAGCATCCATGAAATCTACTGGTTGAGAACTGAAGTGAGAATTGCTTTGCTATTCTGAAAGGTGTTGGCAAATCCTGTTCTGTCTAGAGCTTCTGGGAAAACGGAAATTCATCCCATTAAAAGTCTATACATTTAAAAAGCATGGCTCTGTCCTGAACTGAAACTCTGGGGGTTTGTGAGCTGCATGATTGGAAAGTTTTTGCCAATTCTTGTAGCTTTTAGCAAAAAAGTGTAATTTACTGGTTTTACTAACTTTTATTGGAAAGTGCATGACCATTGAGAAGGAGAAGCTGCTTTCCAGTTAGAAAGTAGAATTTATTTTTGTTGTTTTCAGATGGCAAATAGAAAATCCCCCAAGGTAAATTTTGGATTGCTTCCAGAAAATTGTTCTGAGGGAAAACTCCTAAACAGCTTTAAATGAAGCAATGCACAGTCAGACACCAGCCAAGTTAGGAATGCTATCTGACATAGTAGATACTTCTAAGTACTGGTGTGTCTATTCAGTTTTCATATTTTTATTCAGTAGGTATGTACTTAATGTTCTGATATTTCTGTCAGTGATTCCTTAAGATTTCTTGTTTAATATTTAGTATTCCACTATCAAATCCTAGAACTGGAAATCCCCGCATGTTACAGGCTTTTTTGCTGCCCCCCAGTGCTGCTGGGATCTCCAGCTATCTTTTCAATTTTTGAAGAAAAATCGTTCACAACTAAGGAAAACAACAGACTTGCAGAGTTCCTGTGCTATAATACTGTCATCCCAAGTTTCTATAATAGATTCTGTTTCGCAGACTGCTCTGGCTGAAATAGTCAAACGTCAATTTATTTCGTTAGCGCTTTGTTTTTCCCAGGAGCTTCAAATTATTGCTTAATCTTAACCTCGCCTGAAATAGATTATTTGCAATTAAAAGCCAAGAAGAAAAAATATGCTGGCTACTTTCATTGCACCTGTGCAGCAGGAATCCTCCTTGTGGGAATATCCTGCAGGTCTTTTTGTCCAAATATTTCTGTGACATGATTCATACGTTTTTTGGTGATATTTTTTAAAAATAGTTGATTTTCTTCTTTCTTGCCAGTGGCACTTGTGCACACTGTAGAGCAGAAGCCTGTGGCTTCCTTTTTGATTTGTTTGCATCATACATTCACGCCCACAGTTCCCACCTCAGAAATGCATTAATTCATCTCACTTTGTATGAGCCATTAAGCAAAGCAGGATGTAGTTCAATAAATGCCTGCAATGAAGATACAATGGCCCTCAGGGGTAAAGATTCTGTTGAATACTGAAATAAATTCTTATTGATGCTGTGGAATACAGGAATTATCACACTGTCAAATTTGCTGTTAGATTTATCTGCAGGCTCAATAAGAAAACTTTCTCAGAATAATGACAAATATTAATACACATGAACGGTAGTACCTTTTGGTTTGAAACTGTAACATAATACTTCCTGAGGTGTAAATGACTTTCTGTGTGTTCCTTTTCTTCACATTTATGTGCTTAGCTTCTTCAGACCTTGGTCCCAGGCTTCTTGGGATTAAGGTGATGTGCCGGACTTAAGACTGTGCATTCATGCATTGCATTTAGATTAGGAGTCCTCTGAGAACAGGCTCATTTGAGTCCATTTTTTCCTGATTAACAACCTATGAAATACAATTCTAGCACTCAGTGCTAGACTGCAGACCAGAACGTGTTTTGTCTTTGACCGTGACACAATGGCTGGCTTCTGGGAGAGCATCTGGTCTTCCCAAAGTGACAGCCCACCCTTTCCTCCAGCAGTATCCTCACTAACTGGTGAACTGGAGACTGGTAAACTAAGTGATGCCATGGTATGATCCAGGCCAGAGAGTTTTTCCATCACCCCAACCTTGAGTCACAGATGCAAAGAAAAACAGGGATGTGGCACTGGACATGTGCCGTAAACAGCTGGCTGTCGTGAGGCTGCCTTCCTGCCCACACCAGGCAAAAATGCTTCACTTTTAGCTGGGGTGCATGTCTTGCCATGCAGAAGTGGCCCTGTAGATGCAAAGGGGAATTGCCCAGCTGGCTAGGGAGAACTATATCACAGCACAGGGTCTGGCTGAATTTTAGCAGCTGTCTACCTACACTTTGGATGGTGAAAGAGTCACACTGAGGGGAGATGCTGCATCCTAAGCTGTGGCAGCTGTCGGAAGTGAAGCCTTGGACGAATTTCTCTAGGTCTGTCACCCTCCTTGATAAATTTAGGCAGCTGAACCTGCACATAGTCACTTGCAAGTGACAGCTGACATTTCCTAACACAATTACCTAGAAAAACTACACCAGATGGACAATCTTGTTAGGAGCAGCATTTGCTCATTTTCTTCCTCTGCTACTGTGCTGAAATTTAAGATGACTTAAAAAAAAAAAAAAAAAAAAGCTCTATGAAATATGTGCAAATCGCAAAGCTGCACACTTAAGAAATCTCCAAGTGTCCTTATGGCCCCTTCTACACATGAACTACAGCAGTATTTAATTACATGCACACATGCTGTTTTTCACTGAACCTCGTCTTGGGCAGGGGCTAGGTATTGAGTGTTTCTCTTCCTGTCACTCAGGAGGGCCTGGCTTAACACTTTTCACCCAAATTGAATACAGAAGATTGTACTCGATGAACCTGTGATGTTCCCAGCATAGTAACTGTTTCATAAGTCTTAATGATGTTTCAACAATATTTTTGCTCATTTAGAACAGAGAAAAAGAGGCACAAGCAGAGAATAATTGAAGTTGGCAAGTGCCCATTAGCTGTTAGAGCACAAATTCAGGATGACTTTTTTTTTTTCATAAAATTTTATTATGCAGCACAATCCACCTTTTTGCCCCACTCTGGTACTGCTGACACATCCTAGCTCCTATGCTGTGGTTCCCAGGACACTTCAATTATCCTTCGTGGAACTGAATTAATTCATTAGCTTGTACCAGCTAATATCAATAACTTGCACCTAAGCAGTTAGAAGTTGCCACTTCTGTAACTCTTCACTGCCAACTGTGAAGCATGTAAGAGTTTTTCTAACGCTACTCTGCAAAAGGAAGTCTGTGCCACCTCCCTCAGAAATTGATGTCTTAATGGCACTTTCTGCAGAGAGGTAAGAAATAAGCTTGGATTGTCTTTCTCAGCTGTCACCCTCCAGAAGGACAGCAAAGAAGAGCAGGCACAGCAAGCTGCATTACCACTAGCCGTTCCAGATCTGCTATGGAAGTTTTCTAAGGCTGTCAGAGCCTTGTTTCGACAGTGCAAAATGCTTTCAGAGGGTTCTTGGCTGTATATTCATGATTAGCCTTGACTGAAATTTATAATCGCAATTTTGGAAATTCTGGTAATAAACTTCAAGTACAATCTGAATATTAACTAAAGTTTTAAATAGTTTACAGTTTTGCTTTACCAACAATAATAAGGCACTGTCATGAAAGAAAACATGGTGAGCATTGCAAAGGCAAAGCTTCAACATAAAACCCTTCATTTTTATGTTCCTATAGAGCATGCTGCCTGCATTAACTACACATCCCATCATGTACCATCAGAGAAAGGAAGACAGTGTGACAAGAAGTCCAGAAAACAGCCTGTCCAGAAGCCACAGAGACACTGTGGCACCATAATACGGTAATGTGGTTTCTGTTCGACTCAGTAAACCCAAATACCTTGATGTGGAGTTCATTGAAAGCATTTCACCTTTGCTGCTGGAATCACTAAACATTCCACATGGAAACATTAACCCTACTGTAACCTTTTCAGTTTAGCATTTTCTACCAATTCATTTCAGAGGAAATAACGCTCCCACTAGCTAATATTTATTAGCTTCCATTTCAGTGTTTCTTCCTTTTTAAGCTTCTCTTCTAAAAAGTCTAGAACAGTATCCTTCTCCACTCTCCCAAGAAACTCCACTGTCTTCTGGGTACATCTGTTTCCCATCCTTTTCCTCCCCTGTAATTGCATACTCAAGCCTTCTAGCCTTGGAGTGAGTAAAATGTGAAGGTTTTACTCTTCCTTTGCAGTTTCTGACAGTATAAGTACTGTGTAATTTCATTTGAAAGTACTCCCTCTGCTATTTACAGTTAGTCTCATGGGTATTGCTTTTTACTTGCCCAGCATTTAAGGAAGAAAATCAGATTGCTTAATGAAATACTAAAGTGGTGTGTGACTTAGTGAGAGGTGGAAGACTGAAAAACTGCCTGACCCCTGGTAAATTATCACTTCAAAACACACCTCCATTCAGTAATCTTCTGAGATTATGCACTGAGGTCAGTCCACAGCGGGAACGAAACCAAAGTTAGCAGGTTTGCTTCAAGGGTGCACTGATGATCCAATCTGAAATATCAGATGCACCAAAGGCTGACTTCCTGGCACAATAAGCCCTCAAAATATCAACAGATACGCACATTATAATTGTGTGGAACTTCCAGTGCAAAATATCCAGATTATTGCTGATTCACGTTCAGTACACCTGAGTTCACAACCCTATCAGGCAGACCTGGCTACCTCACTTTGACATTATTACTAGACTAGCCCACTTGCTTTTGTAACACTTTCTACATGTGATACCCTCCTAACTTCATGGTTGCTTTTGAAAACTATCAGAACAAAAAAGAAAGGCAAGTGGTATGAATCCTCTTACACATCTTTCTTTCTACCAGTATGAATGTGGAATAACTTTATGCTGACTTCTATGGAGGCACCAAGGAACAGCAGTGCCTCTTACAGGAGGATCTGGGTCAATGTTTCTATTTTAGCTGTGTTGTAACAACACATATATAGCACTGCTTAAACATATTCTAGCAGATTCACACTCCCTAAGTATTTGTTCCCTAGTGCTATGTAGATTTCACAGCTCGAAAACCTACTGTATAGTAATGTTGAATTGTGAAGGCTGCATTATTCCTGAAATAAGAGAAGGGATCTGAGAGACATGCTACCTTACAAAATGCACTTATATTTCCCCCCAAAACCCCAATGGATTCCTATAAATATTATCTAGGACATTTCATTCACCAAATCTTCCAGACCACCCTTCACTAAATACAAGGTGACATTTTTCCCTCAGGAAATTATTAAGCAATTATATATCAAAATCGTGATGGAATTCAGAATGTCTGAGGGATTTACATTTTTGTCCATCCTCACTCCTTATTTATTAGAAAATTACATTTTACCCTCAGGAATAAGATGTGCCTCCCAATTCCCTCTCAGTTTCAACAAAGCTGTAAACATGACATGCTATCTCAATACACCAGACAAATAAAGATGTATTACATATTTGTATAATTCTGCTGTACATCACAAGAAAACTTGCTGTCACATGAAGTGTCTTTTGCAGGATACAAAGAAATGTTGACCTTTATGTAAGTCTTTAAAACTCACCTTTGGAGTTGTACAGTAAGACATTTGATATGCCATTTGTGCTGAACTCATCTTAAACTCATTCCCTTTTATTTTCAAAATACTGGAGGAATCTCTAATTCGTACTCCTCTTTCATTCTCTGCTATTGACACAAGTGTTAGAACTCATGTTGCAAAATATTGCAAACTGGTGATCTTGTGATGATTTTTATTGAATTAGTATCTCGTTTTGAACTGTTAAATTTATACTGCACATTTCTGTGTTTAATGCAGAGAGAATTTCACAGTATTTAATTTGGCAATGTCCTTGGGGATCTAGTGCTCTTCAGAGAGCCCTCACTAGGAGATAATTGTCAAAAAAAAACAAAAACAAAAACAAAAACTTTTAAAGCCCACAAGGCAGCATGCTGCAGGCCTCCTTGTTGATATTCTTGCAACTGCTAACAAGGGACTTGATGGATACAATCCCACAATAATGTTCCCTAGAACTGTGTTGGTTCTCTATGACCTAGAAGGGGCTACACTTAAAATAACTGGGTTGAAGATGGCTTCAATTTTTAAATAGCTTAAGGATCCCAGAAGGGACAGTGGGATGCTTATTGCCTTCAGGAGTGTCCATCCTCCCCTCACTGTGTTCACCAAACACGACAAGGACTCCTTTTTAGCACATGCACACTGATCTCATTCTTTTCTTCTTTACTGTCTTAATATCATAGAATAGTATTAGCAGGTTTGCTCCTCCCCCCTCCCCCAAGTGAGTTATAGCTCACATTTTACATCTGTTGACTTCTATAAAGTTGAGGCTAGACACTGGCCTTTCCCTATCAGGGGCAACTTTCAATTTAGGATTTTGGTTTGGAAGAAAGATAAGCAAAACAAAAGTTTCAAAGAATGTTCTGAAATACATGGGGCACAGCTTGGACCTAGCTGGCTAGAACACAACCAGCAGCTAGATTGCCGTTTTATTGTTGATAGTGTGGCATTTCCTGGGGGGAAAAGCTATATGAATTATCCCAGCTAATTTAAAGGGAAAGGGCTAACATTACAGAGAATCTTTTTCAACATTAGAAAGAAAGGAACACTACCCACCCGTTTGCTATGGAAATGAGGCCTTTGTATGAGTTGCCAAGAACTACAATTGTTCTTGCTCTGGGCAGGCTATTTAAGTATAAAGGAAAGCTGAAGTTAGCGTATTCCTGTCTGACAGGCAGGACTGATACCTCTCCCAGATGAAGTGAAGCCAGAGATCGGGTGGAAAGCAGAGAATGGGTCTTCATCAGCTCCTTGCTAATGCTTGGGCAAGGTCAATAAAGGACCTACAATTTGCTCATTAAATGAGGAGAGAAAAAATATCGGAGAAGGCTGGACCACTGTCCATGGAGGCAAAAGATGCATCATGCAGTTACGGAATGGAGATGGAAAAGGGAGACAGACTAGATGGACAAGGTGGCAATGACTGGGAGGTCCTATCAATCCCACTGAGAGAACTAGGGACCTACGGAAATTAACTGGAGAGAGGCACAAGCTGGGACTGCAAAAGAGGCAAGGAATAAGAGTGATGAGAGGCTGAAAACCATAAGTCAGGAGGAATTTGGACTCTTTGGGACAACAATCTAGACAAGCAGGGAAAAGGAGAGAGACGTTGACAGCTTCTGAAGGTGAAGGGAAAAGAACAGAGAAAAATTACTGATTGTTTTCTGAGAACACTGTTGTTGCTACAAAAGTTAAATATCTTCATGTAATTTTATGACACAATAAACTTTATCCACACAAACTCACTTTGAGCCCCTTGTATTGTGAAGAAAATGTCAACTGTACCTTTCCATAGTGTTTTCCTCACAGAAACCTTGCTTTATTGCGTTGTGAGGACATCAGGACACCTTATGAAAGAGTTTGTTTTCCGTCAGACCTGTAACTGGTTACAGAATTCAGGTTATACTTTATGTTATTTTTCTAAGAAATCATACACAATGAAGAACCAATGGTCAAAATAAAGAGTTATGTTATGTGTTGAAATTTATTACCGTAGATGTTAATTTCCTAATTATGGAAATCATGTAGTACATTCATGGTGATCAGGTTTCACAGTGCTCAGTTCAACTGAATCTAAAGAAAGGCTGACACAAAGGCTACATTTTTGAAGAAACTCACAATGAAAAATATGTTTTTAATTTAGATTGCTTTTAAACACAGAATTCAGCTACACCTCATTGCATCTGCTTGAAAGCACAAAGGAGTGCATTCAGAGCTTCCAACCTGTACTCTTAGGCTGCTGATTTCTGCTGCTTTCTAGCTACATCATTTAAAACCAAAAGTGGAACACATTTTTAAAGGATCAGTAGGTTTAGTGAATAATTTGAAAGTCAATGTGATGAGAATGCTAAAAGGAATACATTATTCAAACCACTTAGATCACAATCAACAACACTCCTGAGTTTTCCTAGGAGTAACTCATCACCATAAAACACACCAAATACCCAGGCACGGTTATTTTGGCTACCTCCTGTCTTCTTAGAAGTACTATTTTTGAATGTTGAAAGATTTTGGTTTAAACAAGAGGTCTCTACATACTTTCTCAAATTAGACATTTAGCAGCACTTTAGATGCTGACTGAGGCAAAGTGGGCTATAACCACAGTTTACAAGTCAGTTGCTAAAGTTTATCCTTGTGTGATAAAGGCTGTAGAGACAAGAAATGAGCACAGCAACAGCAGTCCCTGCAAACAAGTGCAAAGTTTGAACTCTGGCGCAATCGTTCCACAAGAAAAGTTAAAATCTGAGCCTGAAACACTTCCCAGAAATCTGCTTAGCTCATCTTGGGTAAAAACTTTGAATTCAGTGTAAAATCTGGAGGAATACTCTCAGCAACCATTCATAAGCAGCCACTGTTTTCCTTTTTCTGCCCAGCCTTTTCTCAATATCAGATCAATGAGCCCAAGATAAGTGAGGCAGAAATGATTATTTTTAACAAAATACAGCTGTGCAAGCTTTGCAACCATTTTCTGGCAGTGAATTCAACTGCAAAAGTAAGCAGAGACAGTTCCGGTCACATCCTACCCATGCTAACACAGCAGAGTGTAAAGTGGCTCTGTCGGCACTGGTGCCATGACATTTCTTCTGGAGCCTGGTTGCCAAAGGGACTCCAGGCTCCATGCTGGGAAAACAAAACTAAACAAAGCAAAAAAACACCTTCTTGCTTCACTTCCTTCTACCAGAACATGTCTTGAAAGGCTTCTGATTTGCCTTTGCTGTCTAGACAATCAGATGTTGGATGAACACACTTTTCCATGCCCTGTGTTTTTCTGAAAATGGAAAAAAAAAAAAAAAAAGTTCTTTAAGTCTATTTCCAAATGTACATCTTTGTATGAGCTTCTCACCTATGGCCACCACGACTTTCCAGGCCCCTTGTCCTGAGGCTTTTAAAAGGTAATTGCAAGATAATTAACAGTGGCTATTCAAGATGGCCTTTTAAAGCGTTTTATCCCAAAATGACTGTTATTTTTATTNATTTAAATCTAGACCTGAATTCCTTGCATTGAGTCCAACATACAGACCTGCTGGTAAAAGGCAGAACTGGCTTTCTGCATGATTCTTTGTCACTGCTCACACAGAAAAGGGAAGACCCTGAATATTTTTGAACAGTAGTGGGGCCCTTGGACTGGGCGTTCTCAGTAGAAGCAGAGTGATTTACTCATTGATTGGCCAGAAATGTGCAAGAAAAGATGTTTATAAGCTTGTATCCATCACGTACTTGCATGGACTCATTTCTGTTCTTGATATACTTCTTTCACCTGCTTCACTGTTATCATATATTGCAAAGACTCACACTAAAGGTGATGCTTTCTTACAGAGGTAAGCAGCTGTGTAATTTGTTTATATTATATTTACAATAAAGATGAAATACTTCCAAATAATACTACAGAACTACATGGTATTTGGGAAAGGATTTAAGAAAGTTATAAATGCTTTAGCTGAAATTTGTTTTCACCCTGGACCTAGTTTAAACATGTTTTATAAAGCAATGAGATTGAACAAGTTCTAGTAAAAAATATGATATATAAGCTTATCTAAATGAAGGGCATTGTGAGCTTTCTTATGGAAATAAAAAATGTTGTTAAAAATATAATCACCAAATGGCATCATGCTTTGAGTGGAAATAGGAAATTATATCAGTTCAGAAGACTAGAAACAATAGCAGCCTTCTTGTGAGAGAAGTAAGAAAAAGATCAACAAAGGGAGAGCAAGGCAGAAGGAGATACAGATGTGAATGGAAATCTGTGGCTGAGAGCAAGAGGCTATTAAACTACTCAGTAAGTGGATTCAAGCTGAAAGCAAGGCCTACAGGGTAGAAGCTGAACTTCCTTCAAGACTTTGTTCTGCAGACACTGAAAACAGACATCAATATGCTAGTAGGAGGCAATGAGGGTGTAAGAAGTCAAAAAAAGTGATTTTTGTGCCCTAGGAGGATAGTTTTAGACATGTGAGGATGTTTACCAGTTTCTGTGGAGCCCAAGGATCATATCCAAAGGGAGAATCAGCATAGTTACTATTTGCAAACACGTTCTGGGGAAAAAAATAAATCAAGTCATATGTCTGAAATTGAAAAGTTGCCCATTGCATTTTAGTAAGTATTTAAGTACTGTTAAACATGGAAGTAGATGTACGTTAGTGACTTCAGTGACCTGCCTAATCGGTGTCTTTGTAATTTGCAGTTATAGAAATTCATCTACAATAATATGCATGACGATTTGTGTGGAAATAGGGAACTATTTCAATTCTAAAGTGTATAAAAATAACAGCTGTCTTCTGAGAGAAGTAAGAAAAAGTTTAATAAATATTCTTTGACAGAATATAACATTTTTATGTTTATTAATGCAGTATTAACAATACATGTTTTTGTTGGAAATGTATGCAGTACAAAATTATTCTATCACCAAGCATCCTGAGAAGACATTTACAAGATCATTAACTTTTATGTCAATATTTTTAAGATACTGATTCAGTCAGATTCTGATAATATTATGGCCCTAGAGTTGCTGTTAATGTACAGGTGATGTGAATCCTGTTCTAACAAAAGAATAAAATCTCTCAAATCTATTGTCAGATACTTGTCTACATTTAATGCACAAGAAATTATTAACAAATTAGCTGGCCCTAGGGAGAGCATGGACGACCATCTATTCCCAGTGGACAGTGTAGAGGAAACAGTTCAGCAAAATGAACTCAAGCCACAGCCCGCTGTGTTTACTGGTAAAAACATAACCTTAACCTGCACTCTGATATTTGATTCTACAGCCATACTCTTAAAACCTGCAAGAAAACATGAATATTATTGTCAAGTATTTTTCTGTGTTTTATTGCTGAACTAAATAATGTAAGAAAGTTACCTGTACTGAGATTGTTGTTTCTGTAACCAGCAATGAAGATTGTTAATGTAACGAAACACGGGAGCTCCACAGCTGCATTTGGGTTGATGTTTCAGCACAGGTTATGCTGCAGAGAATCAGGTGGTATTAAGATACAAGATGGAATGATGAGCTACAAGTTGATACAAAAGATATAAGATAAAATGAGAGAAAAAAACTTTCCTAAAGGTACATTCCCATCTGGAATTATAACAAAGGCCAACAAACTGAGTGGCCAGACAAAGATCTTGTGACCAACAAGGTGAACTGAGCAAGGAGAAGGTTTGTTAAGACATTGCTCCCTGCATGGCTTTGGTAGCTTCAGGGAATGCTTTGTTACCAAAGCCTGACCAGCAAAATACTGGGTTGTTGTCCCCACAGAAAGGATTGGCATGCCATAGTCTTTGCATATTGAGGGAAGTAGTGGAGACAGTATTTCGAGCCAATGCCCTGAGTGATTTACAGCAATGGACCATCAAACAACCTTCTTCTGGTAGAAGCATGGGCAGCAGTGAACATTTAGCAGAGTGACACTGTTCCTTTTGCATTATTAAGAAAGCTGCCAAGCTGGAACACCAGACAGACAGATCATCAGATGGCACCAAAGATGATCTTGACTGAGCAAATAATATGAAAATTGCTAAATGACAAGAGAACAACAGAACAGTGAATTCCAAAACTGAATATAATTCAGTGGGGGATTAACACTGTGATTAAAAACAATGAAGCTTCATCAGTAATTACCATAGAGATACCACTTATTAAAGTTGCTTGTAAAATAAATGTCTATTG
Organism: Chauna torquata; assembly: GCA_013399475.1. Taxonomy (NCBI): domain Eukaryota; kingdom Metazoa; phylum Chordata; class Aves; order Anseriformes; family Anhimidae; genus Chauna; species Chauna torquata. The sequence goes on along the minus strand of VXAL01000523.1, from coordinate 555,567 downwards.
AGAAGTCATCACTATCTTCATTTACTGTAGATTCCCTTTAAACTCACCAACAGAAGTGAGGCAAATTTCGTAATCTAAGATAGGCATCTAAAATAGGTCTGAGTACCTTTCCTGAAAGCAAACTATGAAGGGAGCCTATACTTAGAAGCTATGATATAAGCAATGTACTGTTTTCAAAACCATTCTTTTTTGTAGGTGTCAGATGTTGACACCTGTGTTGCAAATGCCTAAAGCTAAATTAGGCTAATCCCTCTCTGTGCTTCTGAGATCAGCTGATGTTGGTTGACTCTGGGATATTTGTTGGCAGTTTCAGTAGAGAAGGAAAAAGTGGGTCACAGTTAAGGAAATGTTTACTAGCTTACTATTGATGTAAGGAGAATAATTATTCAAAGAGTCACAGAAGGATGGTGAGAAAAAGCAAATCAGGAGCAAAAAAAAAAAAAAAAACCAACCAAACAAAAAAAACCATCAAGCAGGTCCTGCTACTCTGAAGAAAGGAGCTGACTGTGTCTTGCTGTTTGCACATGGCTACTGTCATGCCAGTAACCATGCATGTGGGATTCAGAATTTCCTTTAAGCACACTGAAAAGGTCAATACTCCAAAATATGCAAGCCTTGATTTCCCAATGCATTCTGGGAAGATTATCAGGATATATTCTGATATAAAATAGCATACTTCCACACTTGGTCCAAAAATCTTTGTATCTTCTTGTGAGGGTGCCTTTCTCATGATTGTGAAACAGTCTTTGGATACAGTCCCTGGGCACATAAAAATCTTGTGTTTGAGATCAAAATGGAAGAAACCTTCTCATGCCAGACAAAAAAATCATAAATAACTTAATTTTTTTCTTATAAAAGAGACTGATGACTCAGGTTGTTCTGCTAGATGATTTATGATCTATCCTATCTGGAAGACAAAGATTTTTGATATATATGTAACAGGTACTTTAGGCAGTAGCTGAACTGTTTTTTATATGCTCTCCAGTTGTTAGGACCTAGTCTATGCATTTAATTTCTGCTGAATTAATATAAAAATATGGATTACATCGTACTTCTTTTAAAGAGTTAGTTTTTCTCAGAAGACTTTGTTTGAAACATACAGGAACTGATGCATAGACAAAACAAGGTTTCTGTCTGCTAGAAATAATCAAGGTTCCTGCAATGAACTGAACAAAGGAATTGTCATTATTACAAGGGAATTAATGAGACCTACAGGATAAACCACAGACATAAAGACTAACAGACTGGATAGAGAATTGACTGTCATAGTTGTAACCTGTCAAGCAGTTGAAGAAAATTATGAGAAGTGGAGACAATATCTTACCAACTTCAGTGTCAAAATATGCAAAGGTATCCCTTGACAGACACAGTATTTTAACTTATTTAAGTTTATTGACTTCAGAATGGGATGAATTGTGGTAGAATTATTCCTTTTGCTTTAAAATGAGATCCACAATTAATATACTTTCAAGTCCTGTCACATATTTTACAGACTTTATTTTGTCATAGGCAGATAATATGATACAATTTGACAATGTGCACACTGATTGAAAAAACACAGCATGTCAATTGCGACCCATCCCATCAAAGAATCAGAGATAAATATCTGCAAGGGGTTGTTTGTGTGCATGTGCTTGTTCAATTTAGGAATATACTGCAGGGGATATACTCATTATAGCACATGTTCTGCCTTAAACTACATAAAATGAATTGGAGACAAAGAAAGAGGCTGAAGACCTTTGATGCCTAGTGACTGCATGTGGAAGCATGTCCCTAAAACATTAGCAAATGGCATGTACCACACATGGAGGGATACATACCTGAGAAATGCACAACTAGGAACTGAATCTAGCACTTCGGCCACATCTGCACTGCCAAATGATGCAATATTTAGTGCTTCTGTGGGCTCCCTGAAATGTCATTGTCAAAAAGAAGAGTTTCCATTTCTTGAAAGCCTGTTCTTGCTTGAGCCAGCTCATGGCAGAGCATCAGTACAGCAGGACAATTATCCTTGAGAATACACTGATTTACTTAGACAAGAAATGCAACGACCTGAAGCCAATAGAGAAGAATGCAACAGTCCTGAAAACAGAGGCACTAACTAGGCATTCCACCTCCTGCAGAAAACCTGACACTTTAGTGCTGCAGTCACAGAAGGAGCTTGCTTACATCCAAGCAACAAAAGATACTGTGGTGCTTGAAAAAATCTTCCTTGCATGCTGTCATTGCTAAATCTCCATAATGCTCACCCCAAAACAGTAATCCTGGAGCTGTGCAGATCATAAGAAATATTCCTTACAGAATCACAGAATCACAGAGTGGCTGAGGTTGGCAGGGACCTCTGGAGGCCACCTGGTCCAGCCCCCTGCTCAAGCAGGGACACCCAGAGCAGGCTGCCCAGGATCATGTCCATGTGGCTTTTGAAGATCTCCAGGGAGGAGACCCCACAACCTCTCTGGGCAGCCTGTGCCAGGGCTCTGTCACCTGCATAGCACAATGTGCCTCCTGGTGTTCAGAGGCAGCCTCCTGTGTTCCAGTTTGTGCCCATTGCCTCTTGTCCTGGCTCTGGGCACCACTGAAAAGAGCCCAGCTCTGTCCTTTTTGCACCCTCCCTTCAGGTGTTTATAGGCATTCGTGAGATCCCCCTGAGCCTCCTCTTCTCCAGGCTGAACAGTCCCAGCTCCATCAGCCTCTACTTGCAAGAGAGGTGCTCCAGTCCCCTCATCACCTTGGTGGCCCTCTGTTGGACTCGCTGCAGTATGTCCAGGTCTGTCTTGCTACCTGTGCAAGGTGGCAAGTGCGTGATAGCACCCTGACTCTGACTCCACATTCTGACACAGGGAAATAGATTTGACCATGGACCCATGGGAATAGAAAGCAGATTCTCAAAGGGGTATGTGGTACAACAAATCTGCCGTCCTTGGGCTCTGGAGAGCACCCATCTCCATTGCTTTCCTGGTTGTCACTGTTACAAACAGCCACACAACATTTAATAATCATCACAACTAAAATGACACAACATAGACTTTTACATTTATTAAAGAAACTGAGATTTCTTTCCTCCAAAGGGAGATTTTCTCTCTTTTCTTCTACTGCCCCATCTGAGCTCTTTGAATATGTTTTGGCTGGTTTGCTCCCCTGCTCCTGTGGTTCTAGAAATAAGGCAATAGCTGAATTAGCCAGCCCTGCTTTCCAGCTCTCAGTGACTTCTGCATTTAAAAAATATCATGACAAACACATATATTTGAATTGATGGTTGGACTTGGTGATCTGATGGTTTGACATGGTGATCTTGAAGGTCTTTTCCAACCTAGATGATTCTATGAACTCTCTCCACAGAACTGACCCAGCAGCAGGGGGTGGCATGGAAGGGGCAGGGGCTGGAAGTCAATGCCTGCAAAGGGCACATAGGAGCAGCGTAGAGAACCGAGCAGGCTTTTGTAATAATTGGGATTTCTGGAGGTGGGAAGAAAGGTACATGCTCACAACAATTTGCAGCAGGACCTGGGGGCAGAACTGCTGTGAGGTTGGTCACTGCCCCACTCTGAGAGTTGCCTGCTAGTAAGAACAAAGCTAAACACGTACACATTCTCTGAGGTACAGAAAAAGTAATCTGTTGTTACTGCTCATGTGTTCTTATGGCACATTTGGAGGAAATTCTGCTTAAAACTGCTTACATAAAGCCAGCTGCATTTGATGGATATTGCATAAAAAAATCCTCTGCAACTCTTTCAAGACAAGGCTGTGGNGGGAAGGGGTACAAAAAGAAAAATATTCCTTGTAACTTAAAGGAATTAGAAAAGTTTACCCTTGTAAATTCAACTCTCAGACACTTCAAAGTAAGTTAAAGCTAGAAGCATACCAGGAGGATCTTGTCAGGGAGGAGAGGATGGGGAAGAAGCTGTGCCATGGCTATACACTATACTGCCCAATGTTTTCTAATGATACGCAAGTGTATAAGAAAATTACTCAGAGATGGTAAACGCTTATTTCATTGGTGTGCAACAGCTGAAGGTATGGATATGTTATAATGAACCACTAGGGAGTGCTGGAGGAAAACTCAATATCCAAGAACTTAATACAGTTTTCCCTGTCACAGCACTCCTGTATTTTGCCCTTCATTTCTTCTCCCACAGCTTGGATTAATTAGCTACACAATAATTACCTGAGCAATTTCCTGAACAATGACAAATGGATAATGTGTTACTCTCTCAGAACAACGCTGCTGTAACACATCTGTCATCTACAATGACTGCAACTGCAAAAAACATTGCAGAGATTATTGCTACTACACCACAGTTTATAATAAATGGTTGGTCCAGTATTATGCATTTGAAAGCTTATCAGGTAGACAACATCAGTACAATCAAAGAGATTTATTTACTTAAGTGCTAATTATTTGAATGCAAATACCAGTAACAGGCCAACAGTGTTGCATGATCTTATGGTTCATTTATTTCAGAAGTTATTCTTCCGGGAAAATGATCATTAATGCCATACATCTTCATATGCATACCTTTCAACTGCTGAAGACAAAATGGGCTTTCAGTCTTAAAACTAAATATGTGTTTTAAATGGTTACTTGGATGAAATGAGCAAGATTTTAAGATTTTATTGCCTGTCATTATCTTTTAAGCTTTGTAGAGAGTTGATAATTTTTCAGAATAAACAAAGAGGAAGCGGTGTTTGGCTTGTTGGAAGAAATGAATAAAACAGAGTACGTCATTTCCTAGGCTGACTATCCACTGCTATCAGCTGCAGGAGAGCATTGCTTCTGTTCCCTTACACTTTCACACCCAAGGCTCATGTCAGCCCCAGTTCCCCCTCGGAACCCACCCATAGTGTCTCCTATGTTGCTCGTCCTTACAGGACATGCGTACTGCAGGAATGCACAAGCTCACCTCTCTGACCCTCTCTGGACTGCTCTGTTGTATGTATGTGTAGGGACTAGAAGCACTCTTAGCGTAAAATGCCCTTGCTTTTACAGGTTCTAGTGTATTGTTCTAGATATCAAGCAGGGAAAGCAGAAAAATAGTGAAAGGCCATCAACTGTTGACATGCAATTCTTTCCTGAAAGAAGAAAGCTTTAGAAACCTTTAGAGCCATTTCCTTTTCAATATTTTCAGTCCTGCCTTCCACACAAATACTCCCTAATTTTGTAGTTTTTATCTAAGTGATTCAAATCAATTTTAAATATCGCTACCCAAATGTAGGAACACTCATCTGGAGTTAGTAGCACAGCGTAAGAACAAACCAATTGAAACCCATGGAGTTAGACTTGTTTTAAACTTATGTAAATGTCATTCCACCTCATTTAGAAATAACATTTCTCAAAGAAATGTATTTATTGACATGACATTGACTAAGTTCAGATTTGAAGTCCTGTGCTCTTGCTGACAACCAAACTGAGAATTTTGCAATGACATTCAGTGAAACCATTACTTTGCAATTGTTACCAAGTAGATAAAGACCCGAAGAATGTCACGGCAGATAACTTAGGTGGTTTAATTATAGCCCCTAAACCGAACTATAATACAGCTGAGATGACTCCACTTCATTTGCAGTGATGGACAGACTTGTTTTAATCCTCAGGTCTTCAATACAAACCTGGGTGAACTCACAGACTGAAAAATATCATTTAAATGAATGCTTAAAATATTGTGGATATTGTCATATGGAGAAGTCTTGTCTTGCAGGAGAATGACAAAAGATAATAAGTGATTGTCAGCATATTCTCACTGACATCCAAATACACAGTGAGGCCTTGATTTTGTTTAGTGCACATGGTATCTGTTTTCAGAGTTTTCACATGTGATATTTTTGGGTGAGATGTGAATGGGCAAAACAGTGATTACTGTATTGCTCTGTGTTTTGCTGCCAGGAGATTGTTCCAGGTTTGTGGCCAGCTGCTAAGCACCTCTCAGCTCCTGCATGTGTGAACATATTTTTCCAGGCAGTGGCTGCTGGCTCTCAGGAGTGAGTCCTCTCTTTAGATGTACGAGAACACTTGGGCAGAGCAGCTTGAGTTCTGCCCAGCCTCTCCTCCTTCCCTTATTTCTCTTCCCCCACCTAACCCTAGGAAACAAAGCTCGCACTGTGGTGGCTATACTGTGGAAGCCAGCAGATGGATTCACCCAAAAAGAAGAGGAATATGTGAATGTGAATTTTCCCCAAGCAACACCTGCAACATGTAGCCATGTCCCCTCTGTGAGTGGCAAGCAGAGTAGACACCATGCAGCAGTTTCTTATACATGGCTAGGGACACTGAGCTTCCGTACCCTGGCTGCTGACCTGGATGATATAATCCCTGAAAACTGATTCACCTTAATCCTACTTTTTGCCTGTCGCTCCTGCTGGCAGGCTTCTGGCTAGTTGTCCTTGCAGGTCTAGTTCTCTACCAGCCAGTCCTACAGCCAGTCACTTGTGCTAGCTGTGTCCCCAACCCATAATCTCCCACTCATCAATCCCTCTTATGTGCAGTTTGCGTAGATGGGTGGCAAGCTGGGGTTCATTGGCTGGAGCCCAAGAGAAGATCCTGGACAGGCAGGGGCCCGCCATGAAGAGTGCACACCATGAGTATAGGTATTGCTTGAAGGGTAGAAATCATTCAAAATTAAGACCCAACCTAAGGCAATGTAAGTGGTGTATACAGCACACTAGGAGATTGATTCAGTTGCTTTGGAGGCTTCTATGGTTATTTCACATGCTTCCAGCTGCCAGTCTAGAAAGGCATAGGTTTCCTATACATCCCATGTCATATCCGTCTGTCTCACATGTATGTCCTAGATATCCTAGGGCATCTTAGATGATCCCACATGTGGTCAGTCAAACTAGGACCCTAATCACTAAAGTCAGCGGAGAAGACATCAGACAGGTAGACATCAGGTGTCTACCTCAGGGTGATTTGAGTTGCGCTCCAGGCTTCACTGCCTGGGTTGACTGGACCTCCATTACCTGGAAGGAGATATCCAAAACAATGTACTTGCAGGTGCCCCACACAGGGTTACTACAGACAAATGTGTTAATCTCCAATCAAATCCCACCAAAGGAGTCTCTACTGGGACAGCATGACCCATAGTTGGAGATGTCATATCCTGTGGTGTGCTGTGCCCCCACGGTTGTCCCAGCAGTGGCACTACACAGAGATGTAATGCAGTCCTTTGGAAGTTGAGCTAGCACAGATGTTGTGTCACTTAACAGTTGTTTTCAACTTTTATTGCAGCTTTAGGCTTTATAGCTTTCTAGTTTGAGATAAACAATTCAATTGTGAGGCACAAGGTAATTTACTTGACTTTTCTAATTCTGCTGATACTAGTAATGCAATCAGCTATGCACACAGCTGGGGTCAGGATGAGCTATGTGTCTGTAGGCTCCAGAAGTGAGTTTTTAGCATATGTATTCTCCTACAGCTTCCTTTTCACTTGCTCTGCATGACACAAGTACTAGCTAGGAAATGAGATAACCCACAGGTGGTGCACAGTGCAGAATGGAAGAAACATGCTGTTTTATACAATGCAGAGCAATAGTATGATTTTAAACATAATCATAATGGCACTTAGTGAAATAAGCCATCAAATCTTAGATTAGCTTTCAGGTGTTTCAGGATGACAAGCTGCCACCATCAACATCTGGTATTATAGCACTTTATAAAAATACTAAATGTGAATTTTTATAAACTGTAAGTAATGAAATAAATGAATAGAAAATCAGCCCATGACAAGGAGTTTCCTTTTCTGTACAATATTTTCATGCAAACAGGATCACAAACAGAAGTCCTCTACAAAATGTATTAGAAACATGAACAACTTTGGTGACAGTCTCCTTTGAACTATCAGTACAAATGCTGTCAAGTACATTTAAATTGCAAATTGAAGTCTATAAAGCTAAGAAAAAAGATTCTATAACATGGGACAATGAAACAGTGCTGTACACTTAAACAGACACAGGATTTATTTCCTCTCTGTCCAATATTATTCATAAAAACACTGTCTATAATCCCCCATCTTCCAACAATGACCTGTGTTTGATGGGATAAACCCATAACGCACTTGTCCATCCATGTGATGTTGATAGTCTAGGGCCTAATTTATCTAATAGTTTTTGATTCAGATACTATACATATCTGTGAACCACAAGATGATATATCATGGAATATATTTCAGTCATGCTAGAAGGATGTGTGTTTAGGAGTGTGCTTTGTATATCTGACTATTCATTCTAAGAGCAAATGGATGTTAGTCTAGGAAAGGACTGGTGTCTCTAACCTGAAGAATGTTTTTGCATTAGTATCCAAATGCAATATTTCTGTATTTCACTTTTCACAAAATTATCACAACTTTTGGACATAGTTTTTCATGGGAAAAATCACTATCAGTAATTTAAGGCTAGTAGGGATTATAGTACACAGGCAGTTATTGGGACATTACCAAGAATCAATACAAGCCTGCACAGTGGTAATGGTTATGTTCAATGCCCCATGGCTCTGGACCATCTCAAGAGATCAGGAAGCCCTGGTTTCACCTCCTATGTAGGTATGCATATGTGCAAAGATCTCTCAGCCCTGCCATGTGTACACAGGCAGCAGTTTCTGTCTGTTTGGCCCATGAATTAAAAACTCACCTCCATAGTAGTGGGAATAGCTAGCAAGTTGCAGCAGGACTGCAAAAATCATTGAAGACCAATACCAAATACAAAGTCCCATGCAAGAAACAGAAGTGTATGACAGCAAGCCAAATTACCAAATTAGGCACTTTTAGTCTTTCCTCCAAGATGAACCTCTCTTTCTGCAAGGGATTCTGATCTATCCAGATGCGAACTTGATTTCATACGAAATCCTCTCTCTCTTTTCATTTCACAGATGCTGTCTTCCATAGCACAGTGACACTGCTGAACAAACAGCTAGCAGTACAACACAGATGTCTGGCAGCTGAAAGTCCAGAAATTGTGAAGTCTGGTTCCACTTTCATACAATGCAGTGCATTTTCTGATGATTAACACGGTTTGTTAGTATATCTAACACAAATCTGAAATGTATATCCATTTGTATAGCTATTCTTCAAACATTTTGGAAAAATACACTTAGTTCTGGTAAATTACAAGTACTGCCATGACCTTAAAGCTGCCCAAGTTAATGGGGTCAATGTTAATGCTGTTTAGTTTCAAATGCCAGATCTTTGTAATTAGACGTAACTCTTCCATTCTCCAGCTGAAGGATTTTCTCTACATGGTACAAACATTGGAGTTCACACCCACCCAGATGAACATTTCTACAAATCTTAGCGAGTTTTGCAGAAGTCCTCTCACTCAACCTAGAAAACTTCTTGGATAGATATTCAGGACGCATCCCTTGACTCTGCAAAGTTTTCTTTCCTACAGATATCCCGGGAATTGTCAAAGAATCTCCTCATTGCCCAGAAAGCACTTGAACAGTCAGGAGCAGCTATATAAAGGAAACCAGGGCTGAAATTTAACCCTCTGATGGCCATTAAATGCTGATGCTCAGGTGCTATTTGAGAAAAAAAGCTGCCACCATCTTGCTGGATGGTGTGCCTGATGCACGAGTGATCTAGCCAGGCAGGCAGTTAGCGCTTCTGCCAACAGTTCAGACATTACCCCTACATACAGTGATCCCAAATGACTGAGTGTGGCCTTCTTCACTTGACGCAGGTGAGTGTGTTCCCCATCTCACCCCTAATGTTACTGATCTTTACAGCTGTTATTAGTTTTCTTCCTACCCACAATAAAAACATGCTTGAATATGGCAAAATAATATTCCAATAACACAGGGGCAGTGGCAGCAGGTTCAGTGTTTTTCTTGATCTCAGGAGGAAATTACAATGGCTGTTTTTATGATTAAATCATTTTGGAGAATGGCTGTGATAAATCATCTGAAGTCTACTTTATAAAAATAGAAAATTTCAGTAAAAGACAGCCTGTCTCGTAACACCAATAGCTGTTTAAACCATTTGTCATCAGCATGCATTTGCCTCTGCTGTGAGAGCTGGCTAGGGTTTTTTCAACCTCTTCATGCTTTTCCTTCAAGTGGATAATTACGCTATGGAATACTTAGACTCAAATTTGGCTAAGAACTTAGTAAAGGACCAGATGTTTATGTGCAACACGAATACCTATGTCTGTATGTAACACAAAAAAAGGGCAGAGGAAGATGTGCAGACCTCCCACTTTGGTGTTGGGGTCAGCGTTTAACTGTTATGGACTGAGATGAGATCTTTTTTTTTTTGCAATTGTATCTCATGTCTGAGACTTGTATTCCTTTCCTGGAGGTTACCAGATGTGACTCATCTAATCACTAGTAGATGTCTACGCTTCAGCTGGTCACCCCATGTTGACATCACAGTGTTAACAAGTATTAGTACTGTAGATATGTGGTGTCTGGTAGGAGGACTCCCTTGTGCAATGCCCTGTTGGCCCAGGGTGTCTATTTCCTCCTCAGGTTTCATTCTCTTTCTTGGTCTGTGTGTGCACAACACCAAATGATGAGGTGCCTGTCTTCGTCAGGCTGGGAGCTATGGAAACACAACTAAGTCTGAATCCAAAATTCAGCAAACTTCTTGCTACTGAAAGAAGAGATCTGGACTTCATTTGTAAAAGCAATCAAATAATACAGAACAGTTTTGTTTAGAAAGTATACATTTGAAGTACAGCATCTAAATATTATCTTGCCTAACCACGTATCCCTCTGGCTCAGTGATTCTTCAGGCTTTGCTGTATGAATAGACACACTTATGTAGTCCCTACCATCATTCAGTCACAGAACCACAGAATGGCTGAGGTTGGCAGGGACCTCTGGAGGTCTTCTGATCCAACCCCCTGCTCAAGCAGGGACACCCAGAGCAGGCTGCCCAGGACCATGTCCAGGCAGCTTTTGAAGATCCCCAGGGATGGAGACTCTATAACCTCCCTGGGCAACCTGTGCCAGTGCTTTGTCACCCACACAATAGAGAATTGCCTCCTGGTGTTCAGAGGGAGCCTCCTGTGTTCCAGTTTGTGCCCATTGCCTCTTGTCCTGCACTGGGCACCACCGAGAAGAGCCTGGCTCCGTCCCCTTTGCACCCTCCCGTCAGGTGTTTATAGGCATTGGTGAGATCCCCCTGAGCCTCCTCTTCTCCAGGCTGAACAGTCCCAGCTCCCTCAGCCTCTCCTTGCAGGAGGGGTGCTCCAGTCCCTCCATCACCTTGGTGGCCCTCTGTTGGACTCTCTCCAGTATGTCCAGGTCTCTCTTGTACTGGGAAGCTCAGAACTGGACCCAGCACCCCAGGTACGGCCTCACCAGTGCTGAGTGGAGGGGAAGGATCACGTCCCTCTACCTGCTGGTGATACTTTACCTAATGCAGCCAGGAATATCGTTGGCCTTCTTTGTGGCAAGGGCACATTGCTGACTCATGTTCAATTTGGTGTCCACGAGGACCCCCAGGTCCTTTTCTGCAGAGCTGATCCCAGCTGGGTGGCCCCCCGAATGTCCTGGTGCCTGGGGTTGCTCCTCCCCAGGTGTAGGACTCTGTACTTCTCCTTGTTGAACTCCATGAGATTCTTGTCAGCACATTTCTCCATTGTGCCAAAGATTTGTCTGAATGGCAGCACAACCGTCTGGTGAATCAGCCACTCCGCCTAATTTTGGGGTAGATTTGCTCTGATTCTTTTATTTGCTCCAAAGTAAACTCCTCTCGCAAAATCAAATGCAAACCTCCTGAATGCTTCCTCAGGTTAATTTACCTGTACAAGCAATTCATAACCTTAACTAGCAGAAATTCATCCTCCGCCATGAAATCTTCCCAAAGGATTCAGCTTGTTTTCTGTCTGATCCTGGTTCAAGCATGCAGTGATGGTTTCTTGTACCTTGTTGGTACATGAATTCTCGGAAGTATTTTCCATAAGTGAAAAAAAAAAAAGGGGGGGGGGGAAATAAACATGATTATACATTTTGTTTTATAACAGAAACCACACAACCATTTGAAAGCAAATAATGTATTTTTTACATATCAATGAGAAAATATAACCAATATTAACACACTCCACCAACCAGAAACAATGTTATTTTGTTCAAGTTATTAACTTTACCTGAGGTGTAATAAAACTCCTGCCTGATTAAACAGACTTCTTATTGTTTTCATGGTAAGTAACACTCTTTTCTGCTCCACAGACTCTTTCAGAAGCAGTCCAGTGTGTCCTCACGCAGCTCTGTCTTCCTTGCCTGCTGAGCTTCAGATAACATCATGCTCAGCAGTGGAGCAGGAAGCAAGATCAGAGATGAGACGTTCCCTCAGAACCTGCATTCTCCATGTTCACCTCTCCATTGCAGGTAAAGATCAATAAAGTTTGCTGGCTTCCTGGAAAGGATGCCAACAGCAACACAGCAGTCCCTGAGAGTCCCCAAAGGGGTGGGTGGGGATGAGGTGCTCCTATGCCAGAGGAGTGGGGAAAAAACGACTGGCCTTTCTGCAGGGAGGTCCTGGTAGAGGGAGGGCCAGCCATGGCCAGCCTAGTCCCGTCGGGTGTGAAAGCTTTCACATGGCCAGGAGGAGCATGGGCAAGCACTGGGCCAGCAAGTAGTAGCAGGGACCTCTGGGACAAGAGCAAGGTGGACCCATCCCAGCCAAGGGTGACACAGAGCACCGGAGGCTGCTTTCTTCTTCAGGGAGTTACCCAAGAGACTCAGAGGCACCCATTGCACTGGCCCAGAGCTAGTAACATTTTAGGAAGGCAGAGGTATGAAATATCAGATATTTCATTTAAAAATGTTTTTGCAGAAGAATTTACCCTTTCCTGTTACTCTACCCCACTTAGTAATCTACATGAAGTCTGGGGAAGCTGCAATGTTTTCTTTTTTCTCAAGTAATTTTCCTCCAGTCACTGTGTGAACAGGATCAGTGACTGATGGCACAAAATGGCAGAGGAGGTAGGAAGGGGGGTCTGCTGAATCAATGAGATGCTCCCATGTCGATTTGATTATGAGAGCTATATGAATGGTGGTCTTTATCCTGGGGAATATAAGACAGCATAATTTCATGTGAGTTGCTTCTTTGCTGCAGATATGCAATTAAACATCTTCTTCTTGTACAGCTTGCATTGAGCAGGCATAAGTGGAAACTAACATAGACCTATAATAAGGCCTATGAAATTCAGCAGATATGCCAGTCATTGCATCGTTCATCTTAATTTGTTAGACAGTTGGATGTCTTTTTATCTGATACTTTAACACACTGAGACTGTACAGGTTTTGTGGTTACAGGAAGAGACATAAAACCAACAGAGCATGAAAGATTTGATTCCGAAAGATGTCGAGCTTCAGGGTCCCACCTGCACTTCCGTATCTGGTCATTTTTGCACTTAAGGGAATGCTTTCATCCCAGCTGTCTTCAACCATCCAAGTTACATGCTTAGCTCCATTTGGCAATCCAGCTACCTTCACAATAGTTGAGAGACAATAAATAGCAGTCAGCCAACATGTCTGAGGACTGCATTCACATGGGGGGCCTCCACCTCTCCCACGGACAGCAGTGTGGCTGTGTATCCTGCTTTCTGAGGTCCTGTAGGACTACAGATGTCTAAAGATGTGAGACGCAGTGGCAACTCTGATGCACACCAGGGACCAGAGGGATGCACAAGTTGCCCTTCAGCCAACACCTGCCTTTGCTACATTCTCCCTCTCACTCCATGGCAACGTTCATACTTAGGATATACTTCTTTTTGGCATAAGAGTCCTCTCTCAGGCCTGATAACCTGACGGTGGTCACGCAGGAGCAATTCTCCTGCCTCCTACCTGTGCACTTACTCCCAAACTTGAGCTTGAATCTCAATCAGGACACCAACATGAGGCAGCTCCCTCCATTCTGGTGACAGTGGCAGAGTAGCAGGACTTTTCTGAGGTATCTGTCATTCTCTCAGTGCAGAACAGTGCCCAAAGTGGTGTTTTCCTCTCTCTTCTTTTCTTCTCCTGTTTATACCTTCTATCCATCCTTCCTGTCTCTCCTGAATTTAACCAGTAGTCTAATTTATCCAACTCTGCTTTTAAGTCAAATAAATACATAAATACATACATACTATGTATAACATGTAAAGCTACTATATGAAATATATACGTATACTTTATTTAACAAGGTATGATGTGAACAGTTTTTCTTCCCTTGCAAGCAAAACTACAAATAATTAGGTCTTTAATCTCCCCCATGTCACAGATCTGTACACTGAGTAGTAAGCAGTCTGCAATTCTATAAGAGATGTCAGGGGCTTTTAGAGGTGATCAAATTGTACACATTTGAAAAATATAAATATTGAATATCTTTGGCTTTTAAAATCTGTTAGGATGTCATATTATTAAAGCCTTTTTAAATTTGAAGATAGGTAAGTAAACTGATAGATAAACTCTCTAGGGACCTGCAGAATGCTTTTGAATTAATCGCAAAATGTCATGGTTCTGCAGAGAAGTTATATTTGAAAAGACTTGCAGAGCCTCTAGAAACTAAAATAATTTCAGTCTTTGTGAGCTTTGTGCACTGATTTCAGTTCTCATGCTTGCCTATAGATCTGTGCTATCCCTGATCCACAGAGATTTTTAATCTCTCAGACATAAACACAGTAAGAACGGCTGTAATTCAACAGCTGTCATTCCTGAAGCAAGAGGAAATTCTATGCAAAGAGTAAGGAAGAATAATATTGCTGTCACACACACACATATATAAAATCTGAAAATAATAGAAAAATTTAATCAAAGAAGAGAAAGGCAGAACTCTCTCTCCAACTTAGAAAATCATAGCAAAACTAGATTCGTTTTTCAAGACTGGCTCCCCTTTTCGTTATTTTGTAGTGAAATATGCAGTAGATGTCTCAATGATCAAATAATAAAGAACAGTGAAACTTTCTATTGAATGGACTGCATCTTATGGTAAAGGATGCAATGCAGTATCAAAGAAGCTCCGTAGTCATTTGGAGCATTTGTAATTTTTTTTCTTAGGTAAAAACTATTTAGAAGATTGTTTTTGGTTGTGGGTATAGAATTTGTTATATTTAGGAATCTTACTAATTCTCTTCAATGAAGATTCTTTATTTCCTTTTCTATGCAGACTTCTGTATGATGTACTCCTATGCATATAAATGTACCTTATCATAAGACACACAGTTTTACCACATATTCACACATTGCATCTGTCTTTTCTGGCAGTAGGTAAAGGAGGAGGGAACATGGTAAGGGACAGAGTTGACTTCATATTTTTATTAAAAAACACATATCACCTATCAGTTGGGCCAATTGTGCTATATACTTCATCTGTACTGTACCTAACTAAATAAATTTTACTTCTCGTTTCACTGTGTTACATGTGCCAACAGAAAAAATGAATAAAATTTTTAATCAACAATATATCATTTTCAAATCTTTTGCAAAACCAAGTTTATCTTAGCTCTGTCTCTGAAAAATCCCCTTCACCATGAGCAGAAGCCCTGTACTCATCTTCATGGAGTACATGGCCAGAATTCAAAAGGACTAGCTATAATCAAACTGGAAAGAAAAGAACTCAGAGCTAATTTTATTAAAATGATATTCTCTGCAGGAATGTGTTTTTGCCTCTGATGTCTGCTGCCAAAAGTCAGAGCTAAGTACTCCTTGTACTTGATTTAATTAATCATGATAATTATCTTCCAGTTTCCTTTCCTTTCCTTTCCTTTCCTTTTTCTTTTTTTTTTCCTTTCCTTTTTCTTTTTTTTCCTTTTTCCTTTCCTCTTCTCTTCTCTTCTCACAGAATTTCCTGTTTTTCTTGGCTGATAAAAAATCACAGTCCAAGTTTATAAACTCATGCATTTATTCTATGTGAAGATGAAATGTGATAAATGAAGCCAAAATAGTTTTGGTAAATTCAACAAAGTTGTCTGCTGGTATGGAGCCATAGAGAGGTGCTAGCTTAATTGCATGGCCAGATCAGAAGAAAAAGAGTTGGATAAAAATATGAATCAAGCCAAACAAGTGCAAGCTAAAATACTCCTCTTGATCTCTGAATTTCATCAAGGATTCCTTGCCAGCTCAGAACATTTTACAAGCAAAAGTCTGCCCTCTAACTGCAAATCCTACAAACTCAGCATGGGATTAGGAAGTCAAGCTGTGGTCTTTTTGGCCTATATGCTCTCAGGGCTAAAATGACATAAATTAAATTGATGATTTGCATTCTTGCACATATCAGCACCACCACCACCACCACCCCAAAAACAAAAACAAAAAAAAAAAAAAACATGCTTTTTCTGGCTCTGTGTTGGTACTGGCTTGGTAATACTAAAAGAACTAAAATGCCATTGTTAATGCTGCATTTTAAGCTGTGTGTAAAGTACTAAGAATTTCTACTTACCCTCTCTCATGAGAAATTTTTAAACTCTCTTGTTAGTAACAGGAACAATATGCCACCTAGCATTGTTGATATAGGTAGATCTCCACTATGGTGAAACTGTCTGCAGTCAGCCCTGTTGAGGCACAGACAAGTAGTATAAAACCGGTCTAAAACTTCTGTTTTCGCTGCACAGGCTGCAGCTTGGAAGGATGGAGGGGAGTAGCCCTGATGATGCCTTGCCTCTGATCTCTCATGCTGTTCCTCCAGCAGTGCCAGTCCCTGCTTGCCCCTCGGTTAGCACAAACCCCGCCAGGACTGCATGACTGCAAGGCACAGCATGAGCAGGAGCTGCTTGCCTTCCCCTGCCATTGCCACTTCCATCACACCCTGGCTGGAAAGGAGTTCTCTTCTCTTCTTCTGAGTAAGTGCCAGATGAGAAGGACCCAAGTTCTTTGAGTACTTTTCATGCACAGATTTCACATAGCAGATCTGATAGATGAAGACTGAGAAAGTACATGGAGGAGTGAGACTTTTTCTGAAGTGAGCATCATTTACAGATCACTGTATCCCATCAAGTGCAGAGAAGTGAAGCCACTTCTTTTATTTAAATGAAGCATGAAAACTAGTTTGACTCAGGTTTCATTGTTCCATTTCATGATCTGTAACCAAGCTAGATTCTGCGTTGTTTTGCTTTCTCTTACTATTCAACAAGCGCAGAGACATACAAATTGCTGGCACTTCTAATCTCTATGTCTAGAGATTTAACTTTTTTGAACTATTAATGATTTCTGATTTCTGCACTCATGTCTGGAAATCCATATGACCTAGTAAGTTATGCAAGTTTTATGAAATGCTTAACTGTATGATGAGTCTAGTAGGCTGGTATTTAATCAAAAGCAGTATTAAGCTCTATTTACTCCCTTGAAAACTCCTGTTATTTCTCTCAGACTACGTTGCAAAAAAAAAAAAAGACATTTGAAGATCTTTTATGAATAAATGATAAACGTAGCCTTTTGTGCAGTTAGAATGGGATTAGATTACTCTGTTTGTTTGTTTTCGCTATGGTCAAAATTTGCATTTTTGCCTGGCAAAGACTGAGCTAGTTTATGTGATTGTTTAGAATTGCCTTGCATAATTGATCTGCCTCTGTGATGACAAACTGTCTTTTGGGATTATGCTTTGTCTGCCACTAGAATTCCTCTATCTGTTTATTGCTAAATGTCCTGTACAAAGATATCTAACCTAAAGCAATAAACTTTAAACACGTTCTTAAAAACCTTACCTTCCAATTCTTGTCATGAACATTTACGTAAGTCATAAGCTTTGAATGGGTTTGACAAAGCTAGTTCCCAGAGCTGTAAAATATGCAGGAAAGATGTTCTGTATTCAGAAACCACTGTTTCGGCTTTTAAACCAAAATGTCATCAGCTCTCGTGTTGGCACCTACACAAGCTTCCCAGATGCTGCTATAGTACTCATAATTAGGACTACATATTTCTTCAGTGATTTTGTTATAGTATGGTAATTCACATACACTGTAACATAAACTTGAAGGTAAATTAATTCCCAAGTAACTCTTCATTTGTCAATATATGTTTCTAAGTGGATTTTGCAATCGTATTTACAATTGCTATCAAAAAGATTTAGAGAGAGCTAGAGATTTCTGGGGTTCATTTTTCTGCTCACAAAAGAGCATGAGAACAATGAATTCCACTCAGAAACAGCAGTACAAAGGCTGCACGTGCCACACGGTTGTCTAATCATTGGCCACATTGTTTATCAATGCTATACGGTATTGAGCATGTAATCGCTGAATATGCATACTAGCTACTTTCCTCTCTCAAGAGTAAGCAAGATATTACCAGTCCATAAAATCAGCAGCCTAATTTATGAAAGTAAAACTGGGGAGAAGAAGTGAGCCAACTGTGACCATTGCTCACACCAATACTATAATACAGTTGGTTCTGCAAATTTAGCCTGCTGGGGTGGAGAAAATTTCCTGACACCCAGAGATGGCTCAGCAAACCTTCCTCTAAGCTTTAAAAATGTTCATACTTTCATATAGGAGCTATGTAAGCACAATGAATTTAAGCCTAAAATCCTTATGAGGATGTGAAAGCAAGCTGTTAAAATAAAAGTTGTTCTGACCCCTTACCTACAGAAACATTCAGCTTTGGTGCTTGTTCTAGTAAAAGAGAATTACCCCAAGCAGCTCCTCTGCCTTTGCTCTAGGCTTGCCCTTACTTTACACGCACATTACAGCCAAGGAGGGGGATCAGTCTCCCTACACTCAGCTCCAGAAAAGATCTCATCCACACTTTGTTTTTGCAAGCTGTCTGAGTCATTTGTTGAAAAAGATCTCATTAAAATTAGCGAGGTTTCTTAACTCCACTGTTCCCAATAGGATGCCACTTCCAACTGTTCCTTACCTTAGACCCTAATTACACTTATGTGAATGCTGTCCATTCAACTGCTTTGTTCTGAGTGTGGCCTTCATTACATTTAGCACTTAGACTGGCCTGAAACCATTTTCTAAGGAAGAGAGGTTGATGGCTGAGAATATGAATGACAGCATCGGGTTAAGTTGCACAAAGGGATTTAAACAGAAGAGACTTGGGCAACCGCAGACAACAGCAAAATAATGAACAGGAGCCAACACAGCCACATCTTCATGGCATGTTTCCTTTCCCAGAAGGAGTGGTAAAATGCTCTCCTTTCCCACTCAGTTAGGATGAGACCCTGACCCCCATACCACCATCACCTGGCAGAGTGTCCGGGTCCAGCTGCTGGCCACTTCTGGCTCACACCTGTAAAGGATGCATGGTGACACCTATAGCGATTGCAGCTTCCTTAGCAGTGAGCCCATGCCCTGCCTACCATGTCACCACACTTGGTGCCCAGCTCCCCATCCCTTCCCTGACCATTTCTCATCACAGCTGATCCAATGGTCAGTTTGAAAACACCAACAGTAGCTGAACCACAACTCTCTCAAAAACTGGGATTAGGGGCAAGAGCTGAGTATTTCTGTGGGTAAGCTCCATTCTTCTACCTCATAGCGTCAATGATAAAATTTAGAGAAGTCATAAAGATCTGTCTATACCAGGCTTACTACCTATTGTCCTGCTGGGTGCACTGTAGGACACATCCTCCCTGTCTAGCCGAAGGAGCCAGAGAATGGAAAGGAGATTGATCCAACAGCAGTGGAGAAATCCAGAGGACAGTCTCACTCTTTTTGAATACCAGGAGCTGTATGAAGAGTTTACAGCTTTTTCAAGACAGAAAATCTTTACTCTTTCCAAGATAATTTTGATGAATTTCCATGCAGTTCTCATCCCATCATAATAGTTTTCTGAATGAAACTGTAATTCGGCTGAATACAACTCCAGGTATTATAAGGAATGTGGGGGAAAACATAACTACAGGGGCAAGCAGAAAATTCAATCTTCTGTCATTCAGAGCTTCACAAAATCACCTTTATCAGGATTTATCATTGTGGCTTAGTCTTCCAACACCTGAGTTTCTTTTACTGCTAGATGAATGGAAAAGAATGAGAATGTGTTACCTCAAGGGGAGATTATAAAATGAGTTGTGAATTGCCCACAGCAGGAAAGAATTTTACATAGCAATGTATAATGAATACAAACGATGCAGGCAGAGGCCTTCTTACAGATGTCTATCTAATGGGGGTAAATATGGCTGGGTATAAAATGAGTAGAGACATGATAATTAAATTTGTAGATGACAGCATTTCCATGCTTCAAAACCCAGCATAGGATAGTAAATGAAACATGAAGACCCTGAGCCAAGGTGCAGACCCCTACCTGAAGGCATCTATCCACCTGCCCCTTCTGCTTGTGCATAGGTTGGACACTTCCAATAAACGCTTATTCTAGCAGTAGGTTTACAAAATGACAGGAACACTGTCTAAAACATTGAAGATTTCTTTAGACAGGAAAAGGTGACATTCTGAATTTCAGGTCCTAACTGGCAGAAAATGTGAATCTCATATGTTCCTGCTCAGACACTTCTTACTCTATTGTCAGGCTGCTGTATTCCAAAGCAGGTGACACTGCAGGTTATCTCACTTGATTTAAGGGCACTGCAATAATTTGACATCAAGAAAATATGCAGGAGGAATAGATCCATCATCCTTCCTCCACAACCTTCCCAAACTCCATTATTACTCTCATTTGCTCCAGACTTCCTCTTCTTCTCTTACCAGCCATCTTTACTTCTCCCAAATGGCTTCCTTCTGAGCGTAACTTGTTTCCTTCTGGTGCAAGCACAACATACTCAGAGATAACATCTCTGAATCTATCTCAAGCTTTCTCCAGAAAAACTCAGCCATAGAAGAGTTATGTAGGGTTAAATGCATTCCTGGGAAATATCCCCTTAAGTCAAAATAAGTTACATTAAAGCTGGATTTGTCCAACAACAATGAGAGCAGAAAATGTGTGTTAATAGGATAGAAAAGCACTCAGTTGCCAGAGACTATTTCAATTTAACTTTCAAAGCCACAGATTTTTAAGAGTTTGGTATTTCCTTTGAATTCAGCAAGCTGTCTGTATAGTGTAGCATTCTTCAAGAAAGAATTCAGATTGCTAGGTACAAATACCAACAAAAAGGCAAGACTGGGAACTAAAAGCCATAATGCCACTGAACATTAAAAATCATGGATTAAACAGAAAATTTGGTTCTATAATCTACTGCATTTTTCCCATTGCATTTTGTCTTTTACTTACACTGCTTTGCTCCACAAACGGTACCTATTCGTATTTGTATGTAGTCCTCAGAGGTCCTCATGTTTCATTGTTCTTTCACTAACATCTTTCCCTAAGCTGCCTTTTCTCTCTCAAATAATACAATTATTTTAAACTCAGAGCAGGTGTCTCTAGCCAGCACTCAGCTTGAACTTTGCTGCTTCTGTTTCAGTTCTGGAGCATGACTTGCATGCCAAAACTTAGCTAGTTTTTGTCTAACAAGGGCTGAAACAAAGCTTGTCTCTTTAAAAATCCTACAGTAGAGTGGGAGGCAGACATATGACCACTAATAGACAGACTTACTCTCTAAATGGATTTAAGATAAGCTGTAACAATGAAGAACATAAAGGAAATTTCCTGGCCACAGGGGAGCTGACGGCTGGCAGGAAGTTGGGGGAAAGCAGGCCATTTGCCTCCCACCAAAGACTGACAAGTCTGCTTCTGCCACCAAGCTGTCAACAGCCTGAATGAGCCCATGAGGTGTTCATGTACCCCAATATTCAAAGGGTAAGGCAATTATGAATCACAGTAACTGTCATTCAATGCTGGTTTTGCGTGAGTAAAGGCAGTATTTTTTTCTTTCTTTTCTTTTTTTTTTTTTTGCTTGTAATTAACAATTTTTTATTTTTCTGTCTTTAAACAAGCAAAAAGTGTTTAAAAAAAAGGCAAAACAAAAAAAACTAGCTTTTGGAGGGAAAAGAGGAGAGGAATTTACATTTCTTTCTTAGTCTATAGTCTACCCTCATACAAAGCATACTTTGCTACTGTTGAATTGTAACTTCTACGCTTCTAACTCTGTGTTCCCCTGGCTCTTTCTTCAGAACTGTCTGATTTTTGAAGGGAAAAAATAATCTCACCTTCATACAGAGGCTGGAGCATGAACTTTTTAGACGGATTTACCATGAAGAATTTATGACTTAGTTCTTCCTGTCACTGAAAACAGGTCTACCTGACCTACTGCTATGGAGAGACTTTTCATAACATTTCAGGGTCTTTCTTTTTTCTCTCTCTTTTTACTTTTGTTGAGCAAACATCTTCCAGATAACTCTGTATTTTTAAAAGAGGTCATTCGCATGTATTTTTTTACTCACAGGAAGTCAGTGATCTTCTCTCAACCTAGTCTCAATGTCACCCATTTGATTTCCCTTTGACCTTTGGCAGACTCCTGCTATCTCGAGTTTTTTTAAACTATATTCATTACAGCTCCCCCTTTCTGAAATTCATAACAAATTGAGAAGACAGGAAAATCACATCACAAGGAAACTGGGTGAAAATAGATTAAGCACACTTTTTTTTTCTTCAGATTTTCACATCTTCATTTTTCTTATACACCTCAACATTGCTTCACTTTAATTATGTACAGTAGTTTAGAGTATGCACACTTGAATGTGGCTATTTAGCTGTTGTGTTTCTGATCTAAAACCCACTAGACAGGGGGCTTTGCAGTTTATCTACAGTTACTGTACCATTATATACATTACATGAAGCCCTTTTCTTCTGCATTGGCTGATGGTTTACTGTGACTTGCAGTGAGCAAGGATTATGCTTTCTTTTGCTCGAAAAATGCTTAGCATGCTATGGGTGCCACCACAAACAGAGAAGTAATAATGATCCTTCAATCAGCCGTTCTCTCCAGCTGTTTAGTCTAACAGTTTCTCCTCCACTTGCAGCATTGATTCTTCGCAAACTAGGGAAAAAATTATTTCACTTTTTATGCATTTGCCATTGTGAAGTATAAGTTTCTGAGTGACCCAGGGATGTTTTCTAACAGAAAATCTGAAAGAAAAAAGGAAAAAAGAGAGACTTCTTTAGCATAACTCACATTTAAGGCTATAAGAAAATGACAGACAGATGCTTGCTTCAGAAGATTTCTACAGTCCTCAAGTTTATGGCATACCATAACGCTTACCAAATTATATCAATGGCTGTGTTTCCTCTCTGATGACTTTAATCACTTAGATCTTATACATGTGAACAGATCTTCTTATCAAGAGTCAATAGGAACAGAAAAAAACTTCCAAGAACTGTTCACCTCGCTAAGATAGGTGTCTAAACTGAATATGTTCGGTTACCCTCTGGAGATGCTCTACCTTTCAACACTGACTGAAGTTTTAAAAAGTTCAAAACAGTTGAAAGAACATGGTATATTTAAATGACCTAAAAAGAAGTTTGTCTCACACAGAGCATTAAGCAATGGTTTTGTCCTGTTCAGGAAGAGAGAAAGATTTCCAAATGGACACCCTTAGAAATGGAAAATACTGTTCCCATCAAACCCCGTTCATTTATGCCACTTCCAAATGAAAACCTGCAAATCTGTTTTCCAGTACGGGATTAATCAGGGACTTTGGTGGGAAGGCTGGATAAGGATTCCCACCAATGTAACACTGCTGTTTACTCTCACCATAAGAAACTGGGGAGAGGAAAAGTTTCAATGTAATGTGTTTGCCAAGGTCTCAGAACTTCTGCTCAGATTTTGCACATAACTTTATGTTCAAATATTTCAAGATACAAGTAAGACATTTAACTCTCATGTTGATGATGCAGTTATTATTTCTAGGCAAAGCCATGGCAATCCTGCACTGTCCTTACTCACCTACTATTATTCATTAGTATTTTTGCTACTATTTTGTACTTCTGTGAAACTCAACAGAGACACCAAGAAGGAGGAGATGGGCAGAATCTACAAAGGTTCATGGAACTGACCTTAAAAGAGGGAGTATGGATTAAAATTTTCTTTTTAGATCAGATCGCAAAAGAAACTGTTTAAGAAAGGGGACCTCCCCAACGAGGCTGAATAACACAATGTAATATCCTTTTCCTCCCCTGTTAATTCTCAGTGCAAGAGACGTCATGACACTACAGGCTGCAGGGACTTTTATATATATAATTTTATGGCTCTACAGCAAAATGCCAGTTGTCTCAGGTTTCTTCCATAAAGTGGGTCTAGTCCCAGTAACGTCAGGTGCATGTTAAGTACAAATAAATGTATTTGTTACCCTAAAATAGTAGTGTTAATTTTGTTTATGCAGATAAAACTTTGCAGTGGTGCCATTTTAGATACTTACAGGGATTTTTTCAATCATAAAAAGCTTGTTTTCTGCCTGTGCTATTAGTCTGTGAATGACCACTCATCTAATTTACCTGTAATGTCAAATAACTTGTTCCCAGCTGCTGTTTTTTCTTCATCTGCTGCAATTAAAGTTTTGTTGTTGTTGTTGTTGTTGTTTTGGGGGGGGTTGTTTGTTTTGTTTTATTTCTTTTGTTTGTTTGTTTTGTTTTGTTTTGCCAGAGCGTGTATTAATGTGAAAGGTGATACTTCAAACCTGAAGAGGAGAGTGATTTAATATTAGATGGACTGGAGATTTTTCTGAAATATAATAAAATTTTCAAAAACAAAGAGAGATCCTTCTTGGTAATTATCAATTGTCCATTTATCTCAACAAAAGAGAAGTGACACTATTAAGTTTCTTAAACATATGCTGTTAATAGTTATAAACAAGCACAGAAGGCCACTGTAATGTTCTTCTTCTTTTTTTTTTTTTTTTTTCTGGTGGCTTGCAAAAAACCCAGTACAATGAGCAGAAAGTGGACAATGTATTCTGAAATCTTATATCTCCGTACTGTTTTCACAATCCTGTAAACAGTTACAGGTATCATAAAAATGTATATTTGATATGCACAAAAAAATGCCTTGCATTTCCCTAAATTACTGTCAAGGATTTAAAACTCTACACTGCTCTATGCTGTAAACAGGTCAAGATGCTTGACTGTGGACCTGCATTTTGAAGAGCTGAGTATGTGTTTCCATTACCTTTTTTAGGTGATAACCTTGCAGACATGGTGCATTTCAGCAGTCTCCACAGGCTCAGTCCCATTGACAGTCAATAAGTCTTCCCAAAAGATACCGCTGTTGTGGAAGACTTGTAAAGCATTTGCCTGTTTAAAAGCCTGGATTGTACTTGTTAATGCATTTACAGCAGCAAAAGAAACACTAATCAAATTTTAAACCTTGTAATGAGCATTGTCGTCTGGGTCAGCATTTCTGCCAGTTAAATTCTATTCAACACTAGGGGTTGAGATTATTTTCCTTCTTGGAATAAGAAAGAAAAGCAGACAGAGAGGAAGAGGGAAAAAAAAAAATAGTGGGGATCTGAAGACCCATTTTTGCAAAATGATACATGAGCAGCAAAGACATTATTGTGCCTACTACCATTAACATCTTTGTAACAAACCACAATTCCCCAGGCAACTTCACCAACTTTCTCAAAGAATTTGCCTGGAAGTACTGTCTTCTCAGCATCTTCTGTGGAGAGTGATGTTTACAGACTCGTAAGGCATTTCCTCAAGTGCTGGTTAAACACTAACAATCAGTTAAGAAGATGTGCTGACAAAACCTTTGCAGGTCATTAACTCCACACACTTAGCCTCTGAGAGACATTTGAATAATACTCAAGATTCATTGTGTCCAGAAGAAATGTTGCAAAGCAAGGAATGAGGAAAACTCGCTCAAAATTTCTGGGGCACAGAGTGTTTTTTAGGCTCTGCTCCCATATCTCTACAGCAAGAAGGAATTTGGAAATTTCATATGGACAAAACAGCCACAAAACTGCTTCAGGGGCTGGGTGCTCTCAGAGACTATGAGACACCAGATATCTGAGGATGTCTGTCAGACAACTAACTTCATATCAGCTGCTATAAAGTCTTATTTGAAGGTCAAAAGAGCACAGGAGTGTGAGCGTAGATGTTCATGGTGTAATGCAGTAGATAACGAGGGCTCAGGAGACAGCTTGAGAACCAGAATTTGAGAAGCTGGTTTGTAAACTGGGGTGTGATACTGGATGATGCTAGATTATAAACTCATGCTGCTGCAGGGTGCTGAACAGTGCCATGTTATCAGTTGGAGCTCATCTCCAGAAATGGTGACTTAGCTTCTTTCAGAGCACCTAAAGAACCAAGCTACTTTGGTTCCTATTTACACTTTGTTGTAAAAGCCCTTTTTAGTTCCAGGGTCCTGCCCTATTAACACTGGTGAAGAGACGACACTATTTGTCATCAGTTAGAAGCAGATTCACAACACTAACACAGTGTTGTGCATTAGTGCACAAACACCTCCCTTGGGAGAGTGTTTGAAATTTTGTTAGGTTATGCAGTGCATAATCTTTCTGGGTGAACGCATGATTTTTCCAACACGAGTATCCTGCAGTTTAGGACAGAATTAGAATGCATCTCACATATTAACATCACAATTTCTAGTGTAATTTTGTATGAGGAAAAAGACATCATTTGTCATATAAAGAAGAAGCATTTGCAGCTGGAAATATATAATTATTTCTTCTTGGAATGACCTGGTCACTCAATGTCTGACATTATTTTTGCTGATTTAACAGGAGGAAATTTATAACACCAAAAAGATCCTAAGAAGTTAGTTTATGAGCTGTCTAGGTATCAGTTCTTTAGTTACACACATCTTACAATCTCTAGTCTAATGTTTAAAGCTCACCAGTTGGTCTTACTTCAATGTCTCAGTGTTTGTAAAAGGTAATACATGGAACCTCAGAGTCTTAAAAAGAAAAATGAGTGCATCTCTACATCTGTTTTAATAGCTCTCATTTGCATGGGGTTAATTGAAGGTTACGAAAACATCTTCACAGAAATGAACAAATGTTGACCAGAATGTGAATTTTAATATCCAATTTAAAACTCTTCGTCTAATATGGTAATGATTTACTCATCGTAATTCTTTCGAAGAAGTAGGTCTGGATGCAGATAAAGTGACACAGGTTTTAGCCTTAACTACATTTAGTGAGCCCATTCCCTCTGTTACAGACAGGTCGCTGTATCTCTGCTTAGTACTGTCATTATGGTAATTACTGAGCATGTCTCTCAGCGTGCTACTGACCCCTCTCCTTTCTTTTCAGGTCTGCAAACTCCTCCTCTCAATTCTTTTTATTTTCAGAGTTGGCTAAAAAGCTCTCACCCTTTGACAATTCTCATTTTTCTTTTCCTGGTATTTATTGATCTTAATCACTTGACTCACTACAAAATAAGATGAACAAGCATTAGTGGGCAATCAAGTAGCAGAAATTACAATTTAGACCTCCTTCACAGTCATGGACTAGAATCCCTTTTCTCCCTTCTTTCCTTTGTAAGATATTTCCATGCCACTTATTAGAAACAAACCTAGGGGGTAAGTTCTCATCCAGTTAAGGGCTGTAAATTGACTTCAGACACATCCTGCAGCCTGCAGGGATGTGTTGAAAGGAGCACGTGTCATACCCAGTGCCACCAAGCCACCTGTGGCTCAGACCTGCATGAGAGTCCAGATTCCCTGAGCAAGGTTGCAGGGTGAAGCCATGCAGCTCTACTGGTAGTGCAGGATAACGTCCCCCTGCAAGTCCTGCCCTTCTCTGCAGTGTTGCCACAGCCATGGCTTGAACCATTTCTCCCTGCAAATTTAAGCCCATACTTCAGCACAGTAAGCAAATGTGCTGTTCTCATAGTTTTCGTGAGGCAAGGGATAGGGGAAGGTGACAGAAGCACTTTGTGTCCTCTGAAGCGTATGCACTGTCAGCCAGTCTGCAGATAACATCCAGGGATATCTACATTCAGGCATTTTTGTAAGAGAATGCAGCCATGAATCTCTTAAATAGCTAACAATGGCGGGGAAAAGATTTTTAGTCACTGTTTCTATCTAACCATCTGACCTTATTAGGATGACAGTAATGCTAACCCATATGGAGCCATGTAAAAATCATCCTTCGTTTGGAAGGGAAGGAACAATATCCCTGCAGGTTATCTGTGCTCAGGTCTTTGCTAACAGCTGTTTTTGCACTCAGAGAGGTGATATGTTTTGGTGCAGCTGGAACCAAACTCTTCTTGGCTCAGGCACAGGATAGCCTCTTAACAGCTCGAGGGGTTCAAACTGGAAATTAGGAAAATCTTCACCGGGAGGGTAGTGCAGCCCTAGAATGCATTGCCCAGAAGGGCTGTGACACCTCCATTCTTGGAAGTTTTGAGACCTGGCCAGACAAAATCACAGGTGCTAGGGGGTCGGAATAGATGATCACCAGGGTTTTTTTTTTTACCATGACCATGCCTACAGATGATTTCTGAAAAGTTGCTTACATTTCTGTAGTCACATGATATTCCTCCCCTAATGATTTATCTAGATCTTAGATTCTGCCTGTCTCAGATAGAAGCTGTCCATCTGATATTCGTTTGCATGGTGCCTAGTGTGAGGGACCCCTGACCCCTTACTGAAATCCTTACTTCTTTTGCAGCTGAAATAACAATATTGTGCACAAGTGAGCTAGAGGTTTCACCCTACATCCCATTGTGTTTTTTTTAATATGATAAAAGCCTTTCTTTATTTTGCTGCTCTGTCTTCACAGCCAACTTTTTTCCTTGAAGAAAAATTCCATAAGTAGACAGCTGTAACAGGCATATCAAATATGAAAGCATAAATTTTTCATGTTTTATTTCAATTCTTGACCGTCACTTTGCTTTTACTAGCAGGGTTCCAACTGTCAACTTCTTTTTTCCTCTCTTAAAAGAAGTTTTATAATAATTTGCAGCAGAGATTGGTGAGTCAAGATTAACACCAGGAGAGTAATAACAGCCTGCAAACACAATGAAATGCAGACTAGGTATATTTACTTGAACTTTTACAGCAATTAATATTAATAACATGACCATAAAGGAAAATGCCTGAGCTTCCAGAAAAAAAAAAAAAAAAGGCATGCTAGGAATATTATAGGAGTTTCCCATAAAATATTTTTGTTAGCAGCAGCGTTAGGGAGACGTGGTTGTTGTGTGACCCCTGCTGGCAGGAAATAATTATTCATAAAGAGTGCGAGGAAAAGATATTTTTCTTTGCAAGGAATGACACTGTGACTGAATCAGTGAACAGCATAAATCAAATAAAAGCACTAGTAACTGAAGGAAGAAATAAAAGGCTCTGTCACTGTGGAACAGAAGACACAAATGAGTAAAAAATGATCATTAAAAATCTTAATTTCCTACTTCATTTCGTCAAGAGGGGAGGAAAACCTCTGCCGGCCCACCTCAGCTCTAGCTTTGTCCCAATGCAGTGTGCCTCGTGTACGTCGCCAAAAGCGGAGCCCTCCCGTGACACGAGATGCTGGCAAAATGCCTCCTCCTGCAGCTCAGCCCTGTGCCCCGAGAGCTCCTCTTCCACCCGCAGCGGCTGTACGGGTCAGCATCAAAGCTGCTGTGCCGGAGTTTCTGAAACAACACGTGAAGGTTAAGTGTAAGTGGCAGTCTTCTACAAGGTTTCTGGAGTTTCCTGAGGTTCTTAGCACTACTACTAGCCGCGGTAAATCCAGGCTTCCGTGACACGGAGTTGAGCGTGCTCCAGAGCTGTCCCCTACTTCCCGTACAGACCACGCTGCAGTCAATAGTACACCATGGCATACTTCCTGCTGTACCTTTCCTTGAAGCTAAATAAAGCTTAGGGGACACAGAACAGAGGAAGCTCCAACAAATTGTCTATGATGTTGTTACTCATTCATGTTAGTGTAGAATAAATATCTTAATTATTCCCCTTTCAAAATGCAACTTATTTCCAACACTCTTTTGGACTAGTTGCTTGCTGAAAAGTGGTCATGCATTTTAATGATAACTTGCATTAATAAGGCTGGGACTGACTCATGGCCCATCGGGCCAGTGCTCTTCTCTGGGTGCTCGGGTCTTCTCCTGTTCTTCACTGGCACAGCCACCAAGGCACAGCTCCAGGGTAGGGGCCTTTCCCCCCATGGAGCAGTCAGATGAGATGTCTCCTGTGACTCACACAGCATTTTCTACTCTGCCTGAGCTTTCTGAAACCTCCACAGGGTAATGAAATTCATTCATTCTAAAAAAAAAAAAAAAAAGACTGATGAAGCTGAAATAGAAAATAATGCACATAAAAAGGTTAGTGTATCTAGGTTACATCTGCCATAAGCTACACCAGGATGGACAGTGGGGGTCTTGTTCTGTGATCAGCTTTTTTTGGTTAAACAAATTTCCATGATTTAGCTGATCTGTGGTGATTCCCTGCATGTGGATTCTTTTAGTGTGTAGTAAATTCTTATAATTCCTGTACTGCTTATTTAACTAGTTCAAGTTGCTATGTATTTGCCCAGCTTAAAGCATACACACAGTTCTCCTCGATCCAGAGGAAGACTGGCTATTTACAGATCACAAGTGTCAAGTTACCCTGGTTATTTGAACTGACTTGCCCTTTCCAAAACTCCATTTTACATACCAACTTCATTGTATATATCAGCATATCAGCAATTTTATCTTTTAATCCTAACTCATAAGAAGTGTTCCCCACCACACAGCTGTTCCCAGCTGCCATGGAGACATGGAAGACATAAAATCTATTTCCTAAAGAAGATGTCCTCAGGCTGAAACAAGCTACATGGGCGTTACCAAGCAAGACTACAGAGTACAAGACAAAAGAAGCTGCTGGTTTTCCATGAGGGAAGAAAACCCAACAGTGCTCTGGCTTCCAGTGGGAATATGATCATGTCTCTTTTAAGTCATTATCAAAGGGCTGAGTGAGTTATCAAACTCGCTCTCAGGCGAGTGTTTTGGCCTATGTTACGTTTGCATTAACTTTCCCAAGTTTAGGGAAATTCTGGTATGACACAGAAACAAAGTGCTGTCCACTAGAAACTCCTGACTTAAACCACTACAAGGCAGAGAACATACCACATGCAAAACCAGTGGAGGATACCATCAAAGCCATCACTTCTCAGGTGAATCCCAACAGCTGGAGTAGCAATTTAAATGCACCAAACTGCATTCAAAAAAGAGGCAACCCTTCACTCAGAGAGATGGAGAGACCATTTTGACGTATTTCTCATGTGTTTCTCTGCTTCTGCATCTGAAGTTTACATCTATCAACACTGACTTCGTGCTTTCTATAAGCAAATAGAGAACTCTTCAGAAAGATGTCTGTGGAGAATGACTTTTATAATGGATGTAAATGTATGCCTGGTAATTGCTGGCCTTCAGTGGCAAGCTAAGGGCTTTGGAAGCATTATAGCATTTGTATTTGATGGTGTGTTTAACCAGCTGTTTGATACTATTCTGACACACTATTCATAGAGTCAACATTTCTTTGACTTAAACATAGAGGTAAATATTTTGCAGATTTGTGCACTTGCAGGCCATGATAATTAATGACTATCTTCCATATAACTTTCAGCACTGGAGTTCCTAAATGTCTTAGTTAACAAAACCAAGCAAACATAAATTTATTTTTGATCACAGCTAATAGGACAGTTGAACTCAATCAGCACTCAAAGGACAGATGTGGTTTGGCCACCATATCAGGTGAGAGTGGATTCATTTTATAGAGCAAGCTTGTAAAGGAAATATTAATTTTATTATTTTAACAGATTTTTACTAAAGAAATTTATATTCTCAATCTAGAATATCCCAGAAGAATAAAAATACATGTGAAAATGGCATGTATATTGGTGGGTAGAAGGAAACTAACAGCTGAGGCCACAAAGACAAGACTCTACCCACATCAGAAGGAACTTTATGAGTTCTCCTGCATGACAGTGTGGAGGGGTCACAACCAGCACACCTGGACACAGGTGACCATAAAAGCACTGGGACAGGAATCAGACAGCCATGGTTTCTTTCGTCTCTTTTCACACTTTTCACATTATGCTTTTACAAATGACTCAAACCTTGTAGCTGTTTTTGATGTTTTTAGCACTTTTTCTATCACAACATTTCGTGTGCCATTCCAAATCAATTCCACTCCTCTGTGCTGGATCCTCTCCTTTTCTGACCTTTGCTTTTCAGAATCAATCAAGATAAACAGAAACAGGCATATTACTCTGGGAAAGTGTGTCCCCATATACAGCTAATCAGCACTAGTTGCAGTACATTGAATTCACACTTGAAACAATTTAAATGAAATTTAAATTAACTTTCAAGTACAACTGTGCTTGGAAAACATTTTAGTTCTACTTGCAAGGACATAATAGAGAGTAAGTACTCACTATTGCAGCTATCTTATTATCCTTTCTCTCTAAAATGTAAAAATTAAAAGGTGCATTGAAACAACCATCAGAGGGTGCATGTACACCATCAGTTTGGCTTGATCCCTATGTCACTTTCAGG
Organism: Chauna torquata; assembly: GCA_013399475.1. Classification (NCBI taxonomy): domain Eukaryota; kingdom Metazoa; phylum Chordata; class Aves; order Anseriformes; family Anhimidae; genus Chauna; species Chauna torquata. The sequence goes on along the minus strand of VXAL01000523.1, from coordinate 523,328 downwards.
GTCTGGTACTCTAGCTGCCCAGACTGTGTCCATGCCAGATCTGGGACACCCCCTACCAAGCTCCACTCACTCCCCTTGGAGATCCAGCCCCAACTCTAAAGATGTGGGCCGGATCTCACTAACTGCCCTGAAGGGGCAGGGCTTCCAGCTCACAAAACCTGGGTGGATGAACTCAAAGCCCTCCCTTCTTAAAAGAGGAGAACTTATCTTTAAAGTTTATAGATAGGTCAAAATGTGAAAAATATTTCCATCTTTGCTAACGCTTTGAGATAAGGATGGACTTGCAAGGTATAAGCAATTTTTGCATTGCTTGTACATAACCCATGAAAAAAGAATCAGAGGAGAAGGTTTTTAAAATAGAAATGTGATCATTTAAATTGCTGTGGTACCAGTTCAAGGAAGCATTTTCATTCAAGCCAACGTTGCATGTCTCATTTAAGATACTGAACTTATGGGTGTATTTAAACATTTGTGTAAATCAGGACATAAAAGACTAACAACATTTACACACAATATTTATACACTACATTCTAGGACTGTAGAATATGGGTTGTTAACAGAAGAATAAAACACTGGGAACCTTGGGGTTGGTGATTTCCACTCTTTCATCAGTAGCACACACTAAGTAGTCATCCAGAATTTTTTAGAATATTGAAGAAAAGTATAGATACACATATTTTATATGTATGTAGGTGTATGCATACTTACAAACGTACACATATATTAAAAATAGGGTTACAGACAGATGTCTGATGGTTGAAGATTTAAGGGGCTCACTGATCCCTTGAGTGAACAACTTGACAACCTAAGCTACTTGCTCTCAGCAGCTTGACAGTGTCCCCGCAGTTTCAAGGTCTAGTCAAAGCTAGAGTCAAAATCTCAATATAAAGAAAAGAAGAGCTCTGTTCCCAAAGAAATTCCTTACATACACACACACACATACACATTCCAACTTGTATGTAGCTTACACTGCTTTCAGTGCAAGCAGTCACCAGGAAATAGTTAAACTTCTTTACAACTCATTGCTGGAAAGTGAAAGGCTATAAAGGAATCATATTCAGATATGTCTACGTAATGGTCCAGATACCTCCCAGTCAGATGTTTCCACCCACAAATATCGAAAGTTGCTGTATTAAAATTGAACAGAAACTTTATAACAAGAAACCATCAGTCAGAAGAAAACCAAGAACTCATGCAAAGGTTAAAATGAGAGATTTATGATTCTACAGCTGTGGTAGTTCTCATGATTACTGATCTGGCCATGACTATTTCTATGGCTATTAAGAAAGAAATTTAAACCTGGCTTGTTTAGACTTCATTAAGGTACTTTGTTCAGCTAAGAAAGCTACAGAAATAAGGCACAAATTCTCTTATCATATAAAATGAGATAGAAACTGAACCTGGACAAGCTCACTGGCACGTATGTGGATGTTTCTAATGTTTTTTGACAATCCTGTTTCCCACGATTCAAAGAGTTTTACTCAGGTCAAAAGGGAAGTGGCACAGTAAGTTTCATCTTCAAAGTTTGGCTGTCTTTCATTTATGGCTGCCAAAACACAGTGAAAACAATATTGTTATGCTAGAAGGGAAAATATATTTTTCCATTCCTCTCCTAATTAATAAAAAAATAAATTGAGAATTACTTGTGTTTTTCCAAAGCAATTTGTTCTTGGACTGAAACCAAGACAGAATGTTGTAACCTGAAAAGTAGCAATCTGAGAATTAAGGGTTTGATCTTGAACTTAATGTCAGTGGAAATTTCACTCTCCCATCCTGACTCCAAATTATGTTCTTTGAGCCCGGTTCAGCACAGTATGTTAGCCAACACTTGTAGATAGACTTGTTCTGAAGTGCTCTACTGACTAGAATTATTTTCATGGCTTTAGCCTGTGCAAATGCACCCACTGCTTCATCTTGTTTAGCACAGCCATAGAGCAATGCCTAGAAGTAGAGTCCGACAGCAGGAAATGCCTTTTTATAACAAGCATGAGTTGCAGCAACTTATAATAATGGGTTAGGCCAAAGAATTCGAATAGAGAATCACTGAGTTTCTGAGGCTGAAAGTCACCTCTGGAGATCGTCTAGTCCAACTCCATGTTCAAAACAGGGCTGTCATGGTTTTGGCTGGGACAGAGTTAATTTTTTTCATAGAGGCTCACTCAATGCTGTGTTTTGGATTTTTGATGAAAATAGTGGCGATGTTTTTGGTTGTTGCAGAGCAGTATCTACATAAAACCAAGGACTTTTTTGCTTCTTGTTCTGCCCTGTCAGCGAGGAGGCTGGGGGTGCACAAGGAGCTGGGAGGAGACACAGCCAGGGCAGGTGACCCAAACTGACCAAAGAGATATTCCACACCATATGACGTCATGCTCAGCCATAAAAGCTGGGGTAAAGAAGGAGGAAGGGGGGGACGTTGGGAGTGATGGCGTTTGTCTTCCCAAGAAACCATTATGCATGATGAGCCCTTCTTCCTGGAAGTGGCTGAACACCTGCCTGCCCATGGGAAGTAGCGAAAGAATTCCTGGTTTTGCTTTGCTTGCGCGCGCTGCTTTTGCTTTCCCTAGTAACCTGTCTTTATCTCAACCCATGAGTTCTGGCACTTTTACCTTTCTGATTCTCTCCCCATCCCACCTGGGGAGAGTGAGCGAGCGGCTGTGTGGCACTTAGCTGCCTACCAGGGCTAAACCACAACAAGGGCCAACTAAAGCAGCTTGCCCTCTGAATCCTGCCAAGGAAGGATTTGAGTATCTCTGAGGGAAATTCCACAACCTCTCTGGGCAACCTGTGCTAGTGTTTGATCATCTTGTATCATCTTGTATTATCTTGTATTTCAATTTATGCCCTGTGCCTCTTGTCCTGTCATTGGACACCACTAAAGAGAATCTGGCTCTGTCTTCTTTACTACCCCCATCAGGTATCTATACACATGAATAAGACCCCTCTGAGCCTTTTTTTTTCCTGTTTGGACAGTCCCAGCTCTCTCAGCCTCTCCTCATAGGAGAGATGCTCCAATTCCTCAACCATCTGAGCGGCCCTTCACTGGATTCACTCCAGTAAGTCCATATCTTTCCTTCACTGGGGAGCCCAGCACTGGATCCAGCACTCCGGATGTGTCTTGCCAGGGCTGAGTAGAAAAGAAGGACCACCTCCTTCAACCTGCTGGCAACACCCTTCCCAATGCAGCTTGGGATGCTGGAACTACTGTACAACTTTCTGATATAGAATCATAGAATCATTTAGGTTGGAAAAGACCCATTAGATCATCAAGTCCAGCCATCACCTGACACTACCAAGTCCACCAGTAAACCATGTCCCTAAGCATCACATCCACATGTCTCTTAAATACCTCCGAGGGTGGGGACTCCACCACTTCCACAGGCAGCCCATTCCAGTGCCTAACCACTGTTTCTGTGAAGAAAATCTTCCTGACATCTAATCTAATATATATACAGTATCAACCTTCTACAAAAGTTGTTCAAAAAACCAGTGTCTTCACTGACATTTGTGTTATATTACGGAACACAACAGTTATATTACGGAATCTAAATAAAAGAAGACCTCTGCTCAAGAATGAACAGCATAAAGAAAAATCCAGTCTCCTCAACAAAAAAAATACTTTGTCTTACAACAACAGGAAAAACACGAAAGCCCCAGATATCTTTCGACAACAGCATCTCCAGAAAAAATCAAGCCAGATAATCTAAGCTATTCATAGTACCTATGACTATACAATCATAATAAATCAGTCAAGAAACAAAACTCTTCTCGGTTTCCCCTGTGTACTTCTGAAGCTGTTTGATCTAGATAACCCAAATACTTCTGATTTACTTGAATAAAATAATAAAACTGTAAATATTATCAGAAACATCTTTCTGTTGCTGGGGCCCAAAACCAGATGCAGATATGGTACAACATGAACTAAGGGGAATGACCAATCCCTATGACCAATGCCAATGTTTTCTGCATGCCTTCTTGGGTGTTGCTACTGCAGTTTTCAATGGAGAAATATACTAAAGAGTGACAGAGGCTGTAAAATCCCAGTCTTTAAAGGTTTTCAAGACCTGACTGAACTGAGTCCTAACAAACTTGGTACTCTTACTAGGACTCTTTTCTTTAAAATTTCCTAAGTATCTGATTTCAAAAACAAACAAAATATTGAATTAGAAAGTAAGGTATAAGGAGTAAATGTAGAGGCAGCAGAACAAATTCAAAAGGCAGTGTGAAACTCTCAATTTGCTAACTACAAAAATTCCAAACAAATGGGGAACATTGAATGACTTTTTCCCCCTTTGCTGTGCTTTCACACACACATGGTTCTGTCCGTCTGCCATAACCTCCAGCTCCACAGCTCTCTTTTTTCTCCTCTTGGACCCTTTCCCTCTCCAGATAAGAACCCAAACCTTGTGACTGCTATTTACCTCACTTCCCAACCATTCCCCCGCTATCCTTACCAATTGAAGTAACCGCCTGCTCATCAAAATAAGATTGTGCACACACAATACTTTTTCAGCAGTTTAACTATACCTACCATAAAAGACAATTAATGTTATACTCGTGCATTTCTGTATGTTCAAGCCTTCACAGCCAGCTGTGAAAATTGAAGTTAGTAGCAGGCAGGTAAAACCTCATTGAAGTCTGTGCATATTTTCTCTATTCAAGACAGTAACCTACATTAGCATTTATGGTCTTCATTACGACGGAGTGGTTTCTGTCCTCTTCGTCTGAAACAGTGACATAGAGCACCAGCGCTCACCAGCTGCAGTACTGTAGACAGACAGAAGAATTTCATATATACCACTTAGCCTTTTGACAGGTTTGTGCAGGGACAGATAGCTTGAGACAAAGTACATTTACTTACCAGCATGTCGTTGTCAGGCTTCTGAATGGCCTCTGAATGAGAAAAACCATGTGATGCCTAAGTGGCTTCTAACATATTCACTCTTTCCTGACATCCCTGCTGAGCAAGGAGAGATTAGGGCTTCCATGCCTCCTCTGAGCTGTTGTCTTTATTTCTGAGCATACTCATCTGCCTTGTGAGATCCCCAGTTCATTTTGTAGCCGTGTGTACATGTCAGCATCTTTGCCACAGGCAGAGTCTGTGCGTACATGCTGTAGCCAGGGCAGCCTAATACGGATTTCTGTCCCAAGAAGACAGCAAAAGAGGGCAAACTTATTTACAGAACAAAATCTTCCTTCTTAATCAGTGTTTGCACAAGGGGCTAGGCAGGGATGACTGTCCGTATCACCTTTCATCGAACACAGTCTTCCTTTCAAATAAGCTTTTGAGGCAGAGCCATCACCCTGACACCCAGCCTCGGGCACCGCACTGCCCGGGCGCGATGAGCTACGCATGTGCTGGGGTGCAGCAGCGATGCCGCTGACCTCAGGCGTTTCCTGCACAGAAGCAGGAGAAGCTGGCTTAGGACCCAAGCCCCTGGGTCTCCTGTGCCAGAGGTCAGGAAGGTGAACAACTCCAAGTATTTAGCAAACAGAAACCAACAGGTCCCACAGGGGACATGCAATTTTTAAAAGCAGCTTGCAAAGCCTCTCTCACCTTATTTATTTATATCTGGAATGACAGAGGCCGAAGACTGAAAGAGGGAAGTGCTCTCAGGCAGTGACTGGAGACCAATAAATATTCCACATTAGAAAGCAAACAAGCCAAAACAAGGTGCTTTCTGCTCTGTGAATATTCCCTGTAGGTCTCATTAACTGTCAGAAATTAAACAAAGATATAAATATTTTCCACAGTGGCTCTTGCTGCTGGGAGCATTCACGTTGATGTTATCATTTCTGAAGTGATTCAGAGCAACATGCAGGCAGCACTCAAGTGAGCCTTCCACTGACAATAACATGGTCTGCTGTCATTTTACATTTTAATTATGCTCCCTGTGCAGCAGCAGCCCCCAACCCATCTGACCTTCCTGGTACTGAAGTCTGAAACAGAAAAACCCGGGCACAGTTTTTATGTTTGCTTTTGATTAGATCTCACAGTGACCTTGCTCACCCTGGGGAGAAACAGGGTCCAAAACTTGCCCTTTGTTGTTATGGCTCTTCAAACTCCGTCTCTGTTAGCAGCTTTGGGAACCTTATGGTAGATAGTCATTGTTTTCAGCATGGCGTCGTGCTCATCTTCAGCTCAGCTCTTCTGGCACTGGGAGGGAAGTCATGGTAGGATACCTCTTTTCTTTCATATTTCATGCCTCTGAGGCACAGATACTCAAAAGCATGTCAGTAGCTAGCATGCCCAAACATTTTCAAAATTCTGGATGGACTGTGGAGGATAAACACACATGGGTCAAGCTAAATACAGCTGTGGGCACAGGAATATATCCTCTGATAAATCAGTCCCCCTGGGCTTACAAAAGGAACCCTCTTAATAACATTAAGGGGCTACCAGCCCAGCTGAGAAACAGCTCAACAGCTGTGTTTTTTGTGGCATTCAGCTCTTCTGCTTCTCACTGTACCTGGCATCATTGCTCCCTAGGGAAGCTGGTCACAGATAGTGGTCATTAGCAAAAAGAGAACAGGATTAGAAACAAGAATCTAGGGCATCAAGTCACTGTGGATAAGATGAAACCAAACAGGTTAATTGCTGATTTGCCACTTCTCGATTTGCTTCAAAAAGCAGGACTATCGTTGTTCCACATATTTTTAAAAGGAAGTAAAATGTATATGCTGAATTACATCATTGTGGCAGTAGACCAATTAATATGTCAGCTCTGCTATATCAATCCATCCATTACAAGCAATAGAAAAAAAATATCTCTGAAAAATATAATTAAGCCTATCAGAATTAATTTTCATCACAGTGCTCAAAGAACGTGTTAAACAGGACAAAAAAAATGAATGTAGTAAGGTCTGCTCTTCTCTTGATATGGGCACCATGCTCTCATCAACCTAAATGAGAACTGTGTCCCTCCGATAGACTCACTTTGCATTTATCATTACAAGACCCGAGGGAACGGCACGGAGCTGTGACAGGGGAGGTTCAGGCTGGGTGTTAGGGAAAGGTTCTTCACCGAGAGGGTGGTCGGGCACTGGAACAGGCTCCCCAGGGCAGTGGTCATGGCACCGAGCCTGCCGGAGTTCAAGAAGTATTTGGACAATGCTCTCAGACATAGGGTCTGATTTTTGGGTGGTCTTGTCTGGATCCAGGAGTTGGACTTGATGATCCTTGTGGGTCCCTTCCAACTTAGGATATTCTATGATTCTGTGAAGTCATATAGATCAGTAATTCTTCTGGGAAAGAATGATTTAACAAACTTTGTGTGAATTTTAAGTTGCAAGAGGTTACCAGAGTATAGCTGCAATCAGGAGTTTAGAGCAAATACCAAAGGAAACTGACAACCTTGCCTACAAACTCCATTAGCTGTCAAGGGATTTGCTTTTGTCTGTTTGCAGTTATGAAGAATTGAGCAACAAGAATTTTTTCTTAGCACTTTAAAAGAAGTTTGCAGTCTAATTTTGTTTTCTGATTCCAAGCCAGAGATCTATAAAGCCATATTGTAGTATGGTTTTATAAATAACAGAGCTTTAAAAGTCCTATAAGCTCTATTCTAAAATAGCTTGGAATTATTTCTTTCAGAACTGCACCTAACTGGTTATGCCATATATTCTCTGAGCATTTTCTCTGCACGATTTAAACAGGTAAGGGAAAAAAAAAAAAACAAAAAAACATGACCAGCAGCTCAAAGCAAAATGAGTAAGATTTCTTATAACTGCAAATGAAAACATAAAGTTTAACCTGGTCACTGTTGCACCAGCTACTAAATACAAATAGTCATTGGAGTCAAGCACGAAATCCCATATTCTGGTTGGCAGAAATCCAGGCATGTGGAGTTTACCTACATATAATTTGTGTAAGATAAAATTTAACATGTTCTCACTCCCCAGCTTAGTGTACACTAAACGGATAAGTTTTAAGATACCACCACCTCCGAGCATGGCACACATCGGTCACCTCATCCAGTATGGCTACGTGCTGCTCCTCCATTCTCACCACAGGCGCAGACATGATTTCAGAAGCCCGGCTTAATTCACCTTGGCTTGCCAAGTGCCATTATGCTGTGCCGAAACAGCACCAGCTGAGGTTTGAGCACATGGAGAAAGTGTGTTTCTAACCACATGTGATAAAAGGTAGGTCATGCTGGAGAATATTTAACCATAGCATTCAACCATGGTAGGCACTTTTTTAGGTTACAAAATAAGAAAACAAAGCTAAGCAGGATTTTAGTCCTGTTTTTGAGTGTAGTAAAACTGTTACCAGAACCTGTTCAATGACAACTCTGCATGGCAACCTATATCTGCAGGTGAAGCAAGCAATTACCCTTTTGAGAACAAAGACTGATAAATCTCAGGTCGCCTCTACTGCTGTTTTTCCCCAGGAACAGGCAGAACGGTTCCTCCCCACTGGAACCAGAACACAGTTGGCAGTTTGCAAGTATGTTCAGCGTGTGGCACTACAGTTTTCAGTGCACACTATATTATTTCCATAGTATGTTGTTGGTTTCCATGATTTACAGTTACCCTTTTCAAAGTCTTAATAAGCAGTGGCTTAAAGCATCTTTAGAAACAGTAGCGAGACTGGTCAGCAGGCATCAGGAAGCTGTGCAGTTCTTCTGTGTCTGCCTTGATTTTTTGTGTTTTGTTTTCTGCAATGGTTTTCCAATGTCTCAGTCCAGCTGAAGGTTTTGGTAGGCTGGCTGTGTTCAAAAAGCAACCTGAAAACTGGCTCTCACCAGGAATGGCCCCCAGTCCTGACAGTTATTTCAAGCCACCAGCCTTCGAAACCATACAAGAGAAAATATCAGTCTTCAGGTTAGGCTGTGGTGTGTATTCCTCGTATCTGCCTTCAGATGCAAGACAGCACCCATACCTGACTGGGCTCCTCATGATCTGGTATTGCCATAACAAGAAAAAAGTACTTTTCTGGTATGAGCTGGTTTAGGCAATTACTTGAGAATAAAATAAATTTTGTTCCAGAAATGCCATCCTCTTTTCACCAGCTATGATGGGACACTAGGCAGCAAGCTCAGAGTATAAATCTACCTGGTATATACTGTCAGAGGAATTTCCCATTGCTTTCCTGTCTTCATCTTCACTGCATTTCATTTCCTTTTCCTGTCTGTTTTCTCTGTCTTCCCTGGGCACTTCTCTCTCCTCTTCCTTCCAACACAGCGAAGTGTGCACATTCAAACCAAAGGTGACATATTTCTCTCTTCCTCTCTTCTTTCAGTACCCGTATCTCCTGCCTTCACCACACTCATTTCCTGCATCATACCTCATCTGTCCACCAGAGCCTTCTCCCTACACAGGAGTGGCTACTTTTCACAGGGCTCTCTCCCTTCAGTGTTACATTTCTTTAGTGCTGCAAAAAGAAATGAAAAGAAAGGAAGAAATAAATAACAGATTAATAAGGTTGGGCTTTGTTGTTTTATTTCCTCAAGCATCCAGATTTTTCTCAGGAGCTCAGGAAACAGATCCTCACTGGACAGGAATAATACACTCAGTGTGCAAGGTCAACTGAGTCAGGTATTTCAGTAAAATATTATCTTCTAAGACAACAAAGAAGCATGATGGTTCTCCTCAGTTAGACTGAAATCCTGAATGACGTCTTACAGCACTCAGGAGTTCAAGCCTCACTTTGCACATTAGAGACCAATTTGGTAAGGTAATGACAAGATGAGAGCGCAGAGATAAAAAAGGAAAAAGTAAGGGAAAAAAAAAAAAAAGTAGAAGACCAGATTCAGCCATGGCATAGGTAAGCATAAGACCACAGTATTTAGAAGGAGTCAGGTCTGTTTCCAGAAAAGCAATGCATTGTCCTGTCCCTGAACGCAACGAGCCCTCTCCTGTCTACTGGTCTTTGCTGCAGAGCTCCTGAGCCAAGAGAGCAAAACCATGCCCTCAAGGAAAAAAAAAAAAAAGTTTTACTAGCTTTGGGAGATTTCAGTACAGACTGGAGATGCTGTGAGACCCCTACATACTTCATGATACTGGAGAAGTGGAGCCATGATCAATAGTCTTTCTTCCCTGGTGCAACCAAGTAAAGTGAAGCCACGCAGACAGCTGCCTAGGATGTGCTGACAGGAGTATCCTTGTGTCTGCACAAAAGTGTGATTACAGGCAGGAGAGAAAAGTTGTTTGTCTGCCCTTCCTAATCCATTAGGTAATTCAGCAAATGTCCAATGTCTTATGATAGCAAAGATGTAGGGTTTGGGCGTTTTCTTGGGAGTGGTGATGGAGATGGATATGATGAAATCTGATGGCAGGAAATTGAAAACTCACTTTGCTTTGCCTCACCTCAGTGACAGGTTGTTGGTAGGAAAATTCAAGCCTCAGTCATATACAACTTATTATTTATTCATTTATTTATAGACTAATATGCAGTTTTATCAGGGAAAGAGTAATCTGAGCGGAAGTAAAAAGCACATATGCAGGCACACACATATGCAGACACCAGCAGGTGGCAACTCTGATTTAGAAGGGTTAAAGCAAAATTGTATTAATTTTTGTATGCATCCACAGGGCTAAAACCTACACCACCAAGTAATCCAGCACAAGAGGCACTGGTGATCACATGGCAGGAATTGTGCCTGGCTCCCTGTATGAGGCATAACTGGAGGGGTGGTAGTGGGCTTGGGGGGCTGCAGGGGAGGCGATCATGGCCAGTTCTGGTTGGCTCCACGACCAATGCCACCAACCCACTGCCCACCAAAACCAGACCCATCAGTCCAACAAAAACAAACCACTGAGGGTGACAATCAGTGAATTTGCTTGGAAAACTCCCTGCTGGCCCAAAATGGCAAAGCTGGGAGAAAGGCCATTGGAGGTGAGATTTTCTTCTTGCTACGCCTCACTCTGATGTTGACTGCTGGATACATTTTAAAACTGCTGAGAGTCTTTGTCTTGCTGGTGCAAACAGGACCTTTGAGGAAGGGACACAAAAATACCTGCAATGCAAATGGCTGCTTCCCACAGCATGATGACATTGAATGCCTTGCACTCTCTGGACAAACCCAACTGACAAATTATCAGGCACCTCTGACATTTTTTTTTCAGGCAGTATGCTCTGTTACCTGTTAAACCAGAGTATGGCAAAATGTGTAACCATAAGGGATATTCTCGCTTCTCCAACTAGACATGTCCAGCTCAGTACATGGACCTGCCATATTTCCTATGCTTTTGCCTTGTTTCTTCAGGATTTGCTTATCAGACAGCTCTTCATGTCATGTTACAGTCTTTTTCATTGCACTCACCAACAAGCTGTCAGGACAGCATATTACTGCATATGCTGCCTCCAGAGAAAGAAAGCAGTAGACAGAAAGATCTCAGCAGGATCTCATTATCCAGAAAATGTAAATCAAAGTAAGTCAGCAGAAATGAAAACAGATGTAGCAGAAGGAATGCCCCACTGCATAAGACTTGCATCTCCCTCAATAGTTAGCCACACAGCCTTTTCTTATCATTGCATTCAACTCCATCTTTCTTCCCAGATATAATTTCTTCTTGTTGGAGGGGAAAAAGGAAAGGAAGTTACTATGAACTCTTGTGCAGGTAGAGGTAGGATCAATGGCAGATACTTAATATCTATTTATTGACTGCAGATGGAATGAACCTACTAGAAGTCCAGCATGACCTATAAAAGTAAGACCTGAGGTTAGTACAACACTAATGATGAGGCTTGTTAGTGAGTTCTCCTTTTTAATTAATAGAGAGACAAAGAGATCAAAAGATATGTTTCCAGAGGAAAATATGCATGTTTTTAGTTCGGAAGATAGGAGGAATCATCTAAGACATCTAACTCTCCTGAAGGTCTGTACAGTGCATATAAGCAGTAAGTTAGACTTCATGCCTAGGTTAAATTGTGTGTGATAAATCTAACGCTAAATGTCTTCAAGATCTCTTTCAAACTTTCTGTAGCTAAGTAACAAATAACCGAAGATCTCTCTTCATCCTCTTGTAGACTGCAGACAGCGAAAGGAAAGCGTCCTTCACCTACCTGGGCAGGATGAAGAATTGCACTGACGGGAATCTCATGAAGTTGAACAGGGGCAAATGCAAGGTCTTGCATCTGGGATGGAATACCCCATGCACCATTACAGGCTGGGGCCATCTGTCTCGGTGAGCAACTCTGCAGAGAAGAATGTGGGGGTCCTGGTGGATGAGTTGAACATGAACCAGAACTGCGCCCTTGTGGTGAAGAAGACCAACCACATCCTTTGCTGTGGTTAGCAAGTAGCCAGCAGGTCCAGGGAAGTGATGCTTCCCCTATTCAGCACTTGTGAGATCACATTAGTGTCATGTGTCCAGTTCTGCACTGCCCAGTACAAGAAGAACTTGGATGTCTTGGAGCAAGTCCAGTGGAGGCCACCAACCAGTCAGGAACTGGAGCACTGGACATATGAGGAGAGGATGAGACAGCTGAGCCTGCTCAGCCTGCAGAAAAGATGGCTCAGGGGAGACCTTATTACTGTCTGCAACTACCTGATCAGAAGATAGAGAGAAGATGGAGTCAAACTCATCTCAGAGGTTCATAGTGATAGGATGAGAAGAAACAGACACAAGTTGGAACATGGGAAATTCTGATTAGATATTAGGGGAAAAAATTCCATGAAGGTAGTCAAATACTAGAACAGGTGCTGTAAATACTGGAACAGGTGCTGTGGGATCTCCATCCTTGGAGGTGTTCAAGACTCAGCTGGACACAACTCAGATCAACCTCTTCTGATTGCACCTCTGAGAAGGGAGTTGGACTAGATGACCTCCAGATGTCCCTTCCAAACTAAAATATTTGGTGACCCTACATTTCTATGAAAGCTTCTGTATACAGGAAAACAAGGGGATCTGGAAAATTTCCATCTAATGTGCAAGGTAAATGCTGGAGAAACAACTCAGTCATGCCTGAAAAGGGTTGGTGAAGGAATACAAACATGCAAGTGTTCTGCATAGAAGAGAAACACAAGACTTGTAGTAATATTTCAGAGCTAATCTGAATACAGAAAATAAAGATAAGAATTTATTTTTAAGCTAAGAATATATACAATATTGGTCAAGATTTTCTTCAGCTGCTGTTCCAGTACTGGGCAAACAAACATTTTGCATGTTTTTAAAACGAAATGACATGAAATGAAATGAAATGAAATGAAATAAAATAAAATAAAATAAAATAAAATAAAATAAAATAAAATAAAATAAAATAAAATAAAATACTATCAGAAAACTATGAATAAGGTGTTCTATGAATATGAAACTATGAATACAAGTGTCAACATACAAAATGGAATCAAAACAAGATTCTAAGTGATTAAAAAGGGAAATAGAAACTGAAGACATGAAGAATAAAACAAAGAAGGTTTCAAGTCATAACTAAAATAAATTCTTATGAAAAATTGGTTGAAGATGTGCCCCTTTTGAGATAGAACTTTTTCTAGAGAAAACCTATTTACAAAGGCCCTGGAATTAATGACACCACACTGTTTTGTACGACTCTACAGCTGAGTTCTGCAACTGTCAGCTAGCACTATATTTTTGGTGAAGCAAAACCTGTAAAAATGAGTTTAATAACATCTAAGTGCCACTTCTCTAAAAAGACAACTTTTCAGTAAATAAAAAGGCAGACATACTAGTACTTACGAAGTGGTAGCAGCACAAGTTTGACAGCCTTTTATCACTTTGTTGCTGGCAAAATCTATTCAGTCATACTACTTTAAGACATATTGAAATAAGACATACCATTTCCTTTCAGATGAATGATGAAATGATTGCGTTTAACATCTTTTTGTACCCTACCATGAAGCAGGTCATAAATCTCCTGCACACCTCTGAAGAAGGATAAATATGTAATTATATATAGGTAACATTTGAAAATATGATATCTTATTAGGAAAGGCACAGACGTGCTTTCGGCTGGAGCTGTGCTTTACTGCTTTCTAAGTCATGCAGAGTGTCCTGCAATTGTTGACCAACTTCCATGGTATTTCAGAGTATTCAGCACGTAATTCCCCTAGGAACTCTTGAAAAGCTCAGCCTGATTTTTCAGAAGTTCTGTGTCTTTCATGGAAAACTGACCCAGAGGCAGGGTTTGGGGTAGCTGTCATAAAAGTGACCCAGCTCCCATTGACCCCCCCATGACTGCACAGCACATTGGTCACAGGTGCTAGGAATGAAGAAGAAACAAAAAAGTAATTTCAAAGGAAAATTGTTCCAAACAATAGAAAACTGAAGCATTGAAAGATTTTTAAAAAGCAATAGCTAAAAAAAGGTGTTTTTTTATTTTAATTTTATTTATTTGATTAATCTATTGCTAATTGTCCCCATATTTATGTCCAGCCATCACTGAGACTAGTCCATTTTGGCTTATATAACATTCTTATATTTTGCAGTCTTGGCTGAGTTACGTGGCCCAGGTGAAAGGAAGCTTGAAAAAATAATATTTACTTCAAGAATTCATCTCCAGAAAGACAGGTTATTTACAGGTTGGCTTAATCTTCTTGTGTCAAGCCCTGTGTGTGATGATAGTCATGCAGTGCCAGCAGTTTTCATTCATAGGATACTGTTTTCATAACTTCAGCCAGTCTAAAATCATAGGTTTTCCCACCGCCTTCCTGTTACCTAACTATGAACTATCTTTTCATCATACGTAATGGTTTCTGAGATGCCATTTTTTCTGTTAGATATGGGAAGCTTTTTCTTTCCTTTTTGAAGCTGGAGATAAAGTCAACAATCTTCAACAGGAGATGATCCAGCAGTCTTCAGCGGGACATGAAGACCGGCACCACATCTGAGAGAAGCTGTTACGCAGCACAGATCTTCAGCAACTCCCCTTTCTGTGACAGAGTGAATAGAACATCGGTTGATGCGGTTTACAAGCAGGGATCTTGCAGACCTTTGCTGCTCATTCCTTGTGATGTTCAAGAACAAGTGTGAGGATAACACTGATGGCAGCAGCAGGCATTTGCAGGCATGGACAGATGCAGGGGGATTTCAGAAGCCGAGTTCACTGGCAGAAGAAGGCAGTGGAGGACTGAAATACGGTGAAGCAGCTGAAGTAACCGAATATGGGATGACATAAGAAGCTATTAGTGGACTATCGCCTAACCTCCTTGTCTAAAAAATAGCTGTCCAGTCTGAACTGTCAGTCTAAACACTTTCTCTACTGAAGAGAGAGAGACCAGCACCTCCACAGGGCAACTCCTATTTATTTTAGATACTTGTCGTAAGATGATTAGAATTGCTGTGACGATTAACAAAGATTAGCCGCCTAATCTAATTAGCTGAGATGAATCCCTCCTTTTTTCATGTGCTGAAAACAGAAAGGCAGCTTTATGGTTACACCATGCCTTGCCAGACAGCCTCTCCATGAAGCTTGCAGCTTCCTGCAAAGCACTTGTTTAGTGAGATAACATTTTGGTGCAGGCCTTGCAGTCTGAGGAAAGGAAACAACTGTCAGCTTTCCCCCTGCGTGTGGTCTCTTCTGAAAAAAGTCGCTCAGACAAGCTAATAACCTGTTAAAAGGAAAACTTCTACTTGACAAGGAGTGCTTTATGGTGGTGTTTTAGCAAACTGCAAAAAGGGCTGTAGATGAATATGCAAAGCGAATTTTGCTCAGGCTGCCTGTCAACAGTTCAGATGGACCTAGTAAGGAGAAGAGAAAGGCTGCCTTAGGTAGGAGAGGGATATACAGGAAATGCTGCACAGAGAAGGTGAAGCACCAGTCAGCCCATGCAAAGAGCTAGTTAAATCTGTGGCTTTTGTTTGCTTTGATTTTACTTTCAGCAGAGACAAACCCTGGCACAGTCAGGCTAGACTCTGTAAACACCAGGTTCGGGGAGGACAGATTATATTCAGTTATACAGATAACTTGATGAGCTTCTTTTCTCTTTGGGGGAGAAAAAGTCTAGACAACATAGCTGATGAGGGGCAGCGTCCACCTGGAGCATCCCCACCTGCCCCCACCTGGGCACAACTCAGCAAATACTGAATTATGTCACTTCGAGTCCATTTGAATCTTGATCTTCTGATTAATACTTCCTTAAGATAAATAAAGAGATGAGCCATACACGTCTTCCTCACTATCTGGAGACGTCTTCAGGTAGTGACCCTTCAGTGAGCATATACTCAATTTTAAACACAGCTGGTACTAGCAACATACATACTTCAAGGTTTTAAGTCTCAAAAGGATTATGCCTAGAGCTCCCAAAACAAAGCTCTCTCTTTTGTGTGGGTCCAAAGTACACGGACTAGTGCAACTGAAAGTGAAGGTAGGAAAAAAAAAAAAAGATGCCTGCCTAGTGTTGTACCATTGCAGTTTGCATCAATGCATCAGTGAATGTTTCCATTCAATCTCTGAACAAACAGTAATTAAGGTTCTGTCTTTTTAGGGAGCTCTGATGCATTAAACAGGCTTGGTTGGAAATGTTTCGTTAGTGCAATTACATTACAAGCTTTCTAGTTGGTTCTGCTGAGATGCTAATCTTCTGTGTCTTGAAGCAACTCTTGCTTATGTAAATGCTGCTTTGTACCATCATTTGTTTGAATAGTCTTACTAATGGTTTCAAAATTTCTACCTCTCTGAAAGACCTAGGTACATATAGGCTGAAGATTGTGGAACAGCTAGCAAAATGGATTAACTGAAAATATCCAGTATTTTACTCATTCTGAAGAAGAACATAACTTGCAACAGGCAAAACTGTCTGAAACAACAATAACAACAGCAACAACAAAACCCACAACCTGATTCAAACCCCACCAACTTCTTCAGACCCACAGTATGCCAGTGATTTTTGACTGCAATATTGGGATTTTCTCCTATGCCATTGTTTTTAAAATACCCTTTTGACTGGACTTTATAGAACATTATCATTATTACTCACGTTTTGGTATAGAAAAGACTCATCATGAAAAGCAGCTCTTCAGTTACCTATGGAAGGAATATGCAGGGATGTGAAAAATGAATGAAGTTGCAGCTGACTGCAAATATGACTCTAGGAAGATGGTGCTTGAGCACAAAGTGTGATGACAATAATGGAAACAAATGGAATTCATCTGATATATAATAGGTGCTTTTGTGTTTCCAGATTAACTCTGGGAGTTTAGAGAACTACAAAAGAGGAGACACAACCATTATAAAGGCTGGGACTGATTTTCCCTAAGTGAAAGATAGAGACTTACAAAAACAGTAAGAAGTACATTCAGTTTCCTAGTTAGCCAAGACAAAAAAAGACTCTCAAAACACTAGATTTAGTTGCTAAAAAGACTGGCATGCTTTTCCAGAAAACTTAATTGCTACTTTATTGATATTTATTAGGAGTACTAATGTGATGGTCTGAGCTGATGCCAGTGGGGTACAGCTCCACTGACTTGACCAGAACTACTTATGCTTAAAGACTTGGACCACTTTCTTTTTGTTATTTTCAAAAATATCAAGTATTGGAACGCTTAATACAGCAAGTCTCTCTGTAACTAGTATGTACGCCAGCTGAGCAACATTAAATGACAGCCTCTGCTAGCTTAATTATGCAAAATACAGTGCTGGGTACTATAAGCTGAAAGTTAAGAGTCATGATTATGTAGGTCTTTATACAGGATGATCATGTTATGCATTGCAAGACAAGCTTTTCATACATTTTACTCATCTCAAAGCATTCTGCTTTGACTGTGAAAGCTTAGCTGTTCACATTAACCATTTGTGTTAGTTCATTACTTAATGTTATTATTACCCTAACAGCCATTCAAGGCAGAAATGGCACAGGTTCTTTATTCTGTATTATAATAATCTTACCATTCCAGATGTCAAAATCAATCATTCATGTGTACTCTGGGTGATTGCAACTGATTGACTCAGGTAGGGATTTTGAAAATGTGCTCAAGAGCTCAGGCAAAAATAGATTTTGATGACACGTTGCTGAGTTATAAGTACCGTTCACAGCTTTCAGGATACTGTGCAAGTACCTTAGAATAATACACATTCAAATCAATCATAAAAACTTGAGAAATATTTAAGTTTTACCCTTCAGATATTAAGCAGATTCATTTGAAAAGGTAAATAAACTGGAAATTATCATTAGGATAAAATCAAAATCATTAGCCAGCATTTTAGTCTTGCATTGCTAATGCAACAGAATTTCATAAGATTGATTTAAATAACTTCAGTGCAGTGTCAATTACTATGTGTATCAGACAAGTTTTGGTGGCTGATGCTGAAGGCTGAACAATATCTTGGGAGAAGCTAGCACAGGGCTTACATTCCCCATCCTCATTGGCACATGCTGTGTTTCATCCACTCTGCACTTTACACTTTCATACACATAATGCAAATTCTGTTCCAAGTCTGACACAAAATTTCTGCCTCCAGTCCAGCCACTCTGATCTGTATTCTCTCAGTGGGCAAAAAGGACTGGATAGGAAATGGACTGTACCATAATAATCTTCAGGCTTCCCTGAAAGATGGATTTTGGACTTAAGTTTTGGAATGAAATAATACAGATTTCCTCTCACAGTTCTCAAAACAGTATTAGGATAACAGCACGACCAGTGAGCTTTCAAGAAGTAAGGAGTACAAAAGTCTCATATAATGAATAATTTTGTGAATTACAGCAAAATATCAGAGCATTAACACTCCAGATGGTAAGTGAGGTGACAGAATAAATCTCATAAAGCATAACCACGAACATTCTGTCTCTGGTCTGGTAGAAAATGATCTCTTCTCTTCCTTTCTCTATCTAGACCCTTGCCTAGCATTAGATACAACACTAAACTTGCAAGACTTGATGCTGTACAAAGATGACGCTAAAACTACAACTCCAGTAAAGCACAAGAATTTAAGAATTACTAAACTAGGTGAAGTGAATCAAATGGAAAACAAATTGAAACAAATTCTTACGGATGGATTCATATATTTCCTTCGTGACGGCTGCTGAGAAATATTGAATTGCAAATACTATTTGTTTTCACTTTTAGATCTGCTTATGGTTTCTCAATACATTAAGTATTTCGCTGAATGAAAGAAATATTGCAATTGCATCCTCTAAGAGTTTGAATTTTTCATTGTAAGTGTACATAAAACTAGAACAGATTGCTGCGGTATAGCTCAAAGATGAATTTTTGCATTGGAGGATTAGAATTTTGCAACCTAGGCCAAGTGGTCAGAGCTCTGTTGGTTTTATGCTCCCTGTGGACATCAGATTTGGCACCTAATTATCCAGTGTCCACAAGACCAGGAATAAAAGCAAAACGAAATGTACAATGAGAAAAACTGAGAAAAGGTTGTGGGGTTTTTTGTTTGTTTGTTTGTTTGTTTTTGTTCAGATGGTTGTCTAAGCAAATAAAACTTGTGGAATCATGTTGTGTCTTCGGTGCCCCCAGTAAGGGATGGTTTTGCTCTCCATTAGACTCCAAAAATTCTCCCAGTGTGGGTGAGGAAGCAAGGAAATGATGAGGAGAAACAGATGCTGGAAACTGGGCTCCTTCGGCTCTGTTGCACACAGAATTACCTGTGTCTCATGTTTTCAATTGCAGATGGTCTTACTGGACAGAGTTTTCTTCCTGAATGAGATTACTGGAACATTTGTGCCTTTGAAGAGTTAATTAGAACTACACCACTGAAAAATACCTTTCCTTCCTAAAAATTCCTTTGGGAATTGAATGACTAAGACTGTCTTTGGACCACATCCAAGTACTTCTCCTCCTGAGGCTTTCTACACCTCCAAATCATCCTGAAGTGGCTATATTCTCTAGAAATTACAAGCTGAGGCAAAGAAAGAGTCACCACAGCAAAAGTCAAAGCAAGACTGTCTGGTCTTCAAAAGCTGGTCTCCGGCACCTCAGGGAAGCCAATTGTAACGTGCAATTTGGAGGCAAGTGGCTATCTGTTGGACTATGTCCCCAAAATCTGAAATGGTTTAAGTCTTACGAAAGCTTGAATCTCCTGTAAGGGAATTATTCAAACATAACGTTGTATTTGTGTAGTCATCTTTTTACACAGCTTGTTTATTCAATCAGTCGCTAGTTTTAGGCAAAGTGTAGTTCAGTGGAGAAAGATACACACTTTGATTCTCTCTTACCCACTCTCATGTTCCAAGCCCTCTAGGATTTCCTCAAAATACTGTGCGACAGCTGTGCCACATGCCACCTCACAACCTATGTTTATCTATCTTTGTGTGGGAAAAGCGTACCAGGCAGGGCCTGTAACAGCAACACCTTTCTGCAGTGCTTATCGCTGATGTGCCGTGACCCTCTATTCACAGCACAGCTCTGTTCACAGCCACTGTGCTGCTGCCAGCCGTTGGCAGAAAGACCACACTCTGGCAGCAAATACTTATTTCACTGTGAGGTGGCATGGAAAGATTTATTTCTTGCTGGTTTGTATGACAATTCTCACTGCCAAAACTGCAGTTATAACAGTGCTCTTGGTCCAAGAAGGACCTGCATTTCTCTCTTCTGCAATGGCCCCTCTGAGCGACTGCAATGACACCAAGCTAATCCTTTAAAAACACTGCCTGCTGGCACTGCTGCACCACATTCATTGATTCATTGCCTGCAAGGGGATCCTGAGCCGTGGGGACGGAGCAGGACACCTATCGCACTACAGACACTCCTTCATGCAGCCCTCCAGACAGCACGAACCCCTTCCCTGCTCCACTGCAAGAGGCAGGGCAGCCGGCTCAGCACCACCTGCCTTCCCCTGCCCCTGCGGGTGCCCAGCCGCACCGCTTCAGGCCTGCAGTCCCATGGCACCGCACTCCCGGCCGCTGCCACCACCGAGCCCGGCTGCACCGCCCTGGGCTGGGGCAAAGCGGCCGGGGCTCCGAGCCACTGGCGCTGACAGGCGTCACTGAGCGCTACTCACCTAGTAAAACGCGCTGCAGTGGGATGAATACACGCCTTTCTTACTGACCGATTCTGCCAGACAGTTTGAGAGATAGAAGCAATTAATTCTAAGTGACTGGCCCATTAATTTCTTGTTATCCTAGCTCTGTTAAATGAAACGTGGATGCTAATATTTGCTAACGAATGCAAATTCAAAAATTGCCCTCAGCAGGATTTAGCAAGTTCCACAGACACCGTTAAATTACGGTGACCAGATAACTATAACATTTATTTGTTCGTGATGTAGACTAGGGGGGAGGCGTATGTATGGGTACGCGAATGTTTGTACGTTCATATAAGCAAATAAAATCTGCAAATAAACCACATTGTGTAATGTAGTCATTGAACTGAATTTGTCTCACTTCAAAAAAAATGAGAATTGCTAAGATTAGATCACAAGAAACAATTAACAATGGTAACAGTTTAAAATAATAGCTAAGCCTTCTGCATATTTTGAGAACACTGATGCCAAAGTGAGCATTTCATTGCTTTCAATTAAAACTGGCTCCTATCCACCAGTCACTTGCACTCCAAGGAGATTAGCATTCATATGCTTTAAAAAAAATCCTTTTGCAAAAAAGAAAAACAGGTTACGACCAAGACTGAGATTAACCCAAGGAGCAAAGGTTCAAATCCAAGGAGCAAATAGGAAAATCCAGAGGTGACATCATGAAAATAAAATGCAAAATGTGGCAACATTCTGCTTTTCATAAAATAATATAAAAATGCTGTGCTAGCCAACTAATTACCATTTTTTCCTGAATTGTTTTCCCACTCAGATTGTCCATTTGTTCTTTTTAAGTTATTACTTCAAATCTATTCAATTGTATGACTGCATAAATAACACATTTAGTAATGCAGTTGGCATTAAATGGAAAATTATGTTCAGAACAAAAGTTTTAATTAGATCTAAGTATAGATTTATAGTGCTTACCAGCTATTTCAAAAGGATTTTGAATTATCAAAGGTTGATTGTCAACATAACACTCACATGATCAAAGGGAATACATATGTCACATTGTGCTTGGCTCAGCAATAACCCACTAAGTAAATCCTAAATTATTGCACTCACTCTGTATCAGCCTAGTTATTGAAAGTAGGTTCTTAAAACACTACCTATGATGAAATTATCTGCTTCTGTCACAGAGATAATGGCAATCCTGCTCTAGATAACTGGAATACTAAATATCTCAACAAGGTGTCAATATAGGTGGTGCACTGATTCAACAAAACACTTAGTGGGTTGGGAAATCTCACGGTTTTTAAGTTCCTTCTGAAGCATCTTGCACACACCATGAGGACAAGTTACTCAATCTGTTGCAGAGCTGATCCCTGAAACTTTTGACAGTGTTTAATTTGGTTGTGGATGTTGTATTACTGATCTCAACTATTTTTTCAAAGAAGTCCTGGAATTATCCATGATGCTGTTAAGATGACAGAAAATGCTGTTTCCAAATACTCACAGTAGTAGCTGGTTCTCTTCACACAGAAGCAGGACCTGCCAGTGCAGGGATCTGACCGGGTCCCTGCCTCTTGAACAGGCACCATACTAGATGCTGTGTCTAAATTAAACACCCTAAATGAGGGGATGGGATGGCAGGTACACAGCCACCACCTCAGTAACCCCAGTGAAGGATTCTTCTAGAGACTTCTGTGTTAAGGTTGATGTAAAATATTGTCTCCATCTTTATAAGGGTGAGCATTTTTCCCTTTCTTGGGAATTTCTTAAGCATCAAAGGTAGTCCTTCAGGTTCCCCTTACTACAAACAGAGGGGAAGAGGCACTTGCAGAGGTCTGTGTGAGGGTGGAATACTTCACCAACTAGAGGTCACTGTCTTGTTCCCTGGACTACAGGGGGAACTTAGAAAAAAGACATTTCATGTGTGGATTGCTGAAGCTAGCTGAGAAGAATATCACATTGTGGGTTTAGCTTGGGCTGTGCAGTGATGTCTCTTCACACAGAGCAAAGGCCCTGAGCAGCAGACCATCTGAGCTGACCATCACCACCCCTGTGAATAGACACTGTACCAAATTAATGTCCAAATTTGGCACGTGCACTGGAGGATCTGAACACAACCCTGTCCCACCACATTGCCATCATAATGTCGTTCTTCTAACTCATGTTATGGGAAAACTGCTATCAGATCAGCATACTCAGTGGAGGCAGGGCAATGCTCTCAGGGAGTTCCTGTTGCTCTTTATTGGTGCTCAGTGAGACAGCAGGCACTTCGTAAAGCAACTGTACTGCTGCACTCAGGACTTAGGGTTCCTATTTTCCCATAAGAAAAGCCCCAAGGTCCAAACAATGGAAAGACATAAGCTCTCCTTCAAAAATCCTGCACATATTCTTTATGGGTTTTTAGCCAGCATTTTTAGCTTAGTCCTGCACTAAAAATAGTGAGGTGTTTGAGGTTTGTTTATTTCTTTGTTTAGNCTATTTTCCCATAAGAAAAGCCCCAAGGTCCAAACAATGGAAAGACATAAGCTCTCCTTCAAAAATCCTGCACATATTCTTTATGTGTTTGTGTTCCAACACAGCAACAAGGAAGAGTTTTCTTCTAACTTCAGCACATTTCTAAATTCCTAAAACAAGGAGACCCCAGCATGTCTGAAAATACAAATACTTGCTATTTTGCTATTGCTGCAGGAGCAATCTAAAACTTGCAAAGCAAGTTTAACAATATCAGGGGCAAACCATCTGTCACTGGGCTGTATCAGTACCTAAACGTGCTGTGGCTGGTATCACTATACAAGCATTAAACACAAAACTGGAACTTTTGCATATTTATAAAATACAAAAGCTCCAGAGCATCTGAGGGAAAAACAGTCACAAGAAATCAAAAAGTAGCCACTCGGCATGTAATTTAAAAAAAAACTGGCATCCACTGCTAAATGAAGTCAAACTCCTCCTGTCCAAGAAACTTCTCTTCCCTAAGAGGACTTTATTTATCTGCTTCAAAAGATGTGGGGGAAAGGGTAGAAGGGTGTCCCTAGAGAGACTCTGAAGAATGGAAAGGGAGTGAAAAAGTGGTTTGTGAGGAAGCGCAAGCTTAGAGGGCTGGAGCTGCAGCTGATAACCACTGGCAGAACCCAGCACTGTCACGGGAACTCCAGCATCCGCAGGACAGCGAAGGCGGCTGAAGTGGTCCTGGCTGATGAGAAGCAGGTGCCAGACAGCGGATAACAGCAGGCTGAGCAGGTGTAACGCCTCTCACAGCTATCACTCCACATCTCGCATTTTGCGTTTGTCTTCCGGTAATTAGTCCAGCCCTCCCTTGAACCCATGTAAAAGTCTAACGCCTAATGAAATTGCCTGATAATCTAAAAAGAATACTGTGGGAAAAAGAATGAGGCAAAAGCAGTACAATAGGCCTGAAAACAAACTTCTTACCCAAACCATAGCCATGCATGAGTGACATATAAACAAAAAACAGTCAGAGGCACAGATGAAGGCTTGCTGCAGTTTTACTTCAAGCATATTAACATTTAATAACATTTACTGAATTATGCCTTTGCTATGCTTTTGCTTTACTGCAGTACGCAATGTGTTAAGCTTCATGAGTAATCCACTGAGAGTACTTGTAATGATGTTCTCAAAGAATTTTTGAACACCAACCATTGCAAAATGTGTTGGAAATGTAAGTCAAGAGAAGAAGGTAGTTTATAAGCAAGCAGCTTCCCCATCTTCATGCCACCCCACTTAACAGGAGGATGGGCATTCCAAAGACACAAAAGTGATAAGGAAAAGTTACAGGAAGGATAAACAGAGAAAATGGAAAGTGATAAATTATGTTTAGACAGCACATATAAACTGGAAATTGCAGAGCTTGTTCAGGCCACTGGTTCATTTCCAAGAACAAATCATAATAACAAAACAAACAAACAAACAAACAAAAGTGCTATTATGGCAAGGGACTGGTTTATACATTAAGAAAAAAAGGGTAATAAAGTGGTATATAAGAGATGAAAATAAAAGGAGATTAAAATACTTCATAGAAAGTGGGCAATCAGAGGCAATGTCAACTTTAGCAAGTACTTGGTGTAAGAGAAGCAGCTCAGCATGAAATCCATCAGTGCTTTTCTTATGTAGCTACATGAGATGGTGCCGGGCTCGTACTTCAGATCAGCTTTTAGCTGCTCCCCTGGCTGTGGACCAAAGTTGTCCAAAGGACCATCATTGGTTCAGACCCTGAAGTCTGTTAGGGGTTGTGGTGCACCTGATGCACTGTGGGAGCACAGCTTCTGATTTAATATTCTTCAAAAGGAATCTACTTTGTACACAGCCAACAGCTCCACAGACTAAATCAGTAAATGCACAGTTGAGGACAGTGGGAGGAATTCCCTACAAAGTCTCAATACTATATCAAGGCAAAGTCCTATATAGATGTAGCCATAGAGCCCCATAGCACACTTCAGCAAATGTCAAGTAATGTCTTGTATGATCTGCTTGTCTTTAAATCAGGAGAATTAGCATGGGACCATTGAAAAATTGGAGATTGAAACAACTTTTTGTCGTGAACATCAGTCTTTTTCATATTCGGCAGGAATGTAAAATATTCATATGAGAATAAGGAGCCTTTGAGGGGAGGAGGGGACTGTGGAGATGAATCTCACTACAACTTTCAATTAAAAAATCACAATAAAATTAATACAACTTTACGATTTCACAGTAACTTTTGGACACACATCAAATCATATGTAAGTCACGCTGGATAAAAACTTGCCAGAAAGTTTCTTTAAAAGCAGAATGAACAGAATCTGTGAGGAATTGCATAATTCTTTAGTCAGTGTTCTCCTGGTTGAAAAGATTTAGCTGTTATTCCCTGTGCATGTCATTAGTTCTATCTGTCACATTAAAAAATAAATAAATCCCTTTTCAGCCACAGGAGAGTTTTTCTAGGCTGAACTTTCTGTCTCCACAAAATTTTCTCAGCTTGGAAACAAAATCCGAACTGTGGTCCACTCTTCCTTTTACTGATTAAAACAAACAGATTTCTTTCTTTTTTTTTTTTTTTCTCCTGGGACACCCCTGGAGAGCTGTTGTGCATTATTGAGATAATGAATGAATAAAATAAAAAATCTCAAACTGTAAGTAGAGCTTGCAGAATTTCAGTTTCCTTGTTGGAGACAGCATTTCAAAGCCCAAATTTCTGAGCTCCTTGTTCTTTTTGTATGAGTTCAGGATAAGAGTGTGTTATTAGACTCGTGGAGCCATGCTGCCCTTCGTACTCATTATATTGCTTTTTTAGGTTATATAAAAAAAATCCAGTAATTTTGGTCTTAACCAGTCTATAGTACTGGTCTACACCAAGTATTCAAACACACACACACACACACCTAGTTTCATAACCTCTGCTTTAATTTGAATAATCAGTCCCACATAACTGCAGTTTAAAATACATATTCAAACTTTCTTTACCATTATCTGCAAAGCCCCAGAATAAAATTGTTTTCTAAGCAGCAGATTAGAAAACTGCCTGGTAAACCAGGCAGAATAGGAAAGATGCATCTGCAAGTAGAATTCATTGCTTTCTGTTTCCTCTCTGATTCAGCTTGGCCAAATGTGCTGAGAAACCGATGCCAAATCAAACAAGGCCAATATGGAAAGTAGAAAGTAATGACTAAGCAGCAAATCTTTTCTTCTATATTAAGTTTTTTCTTATCACTTACCACATGAAAAATCAGGTATTAGAATTTTTTCAAGCTTATTCTTGGTCAACGTGTTCTCCAGCTACCTATGAACATAAGATAACCTTTCAGTTTAACTAACAGACTACATAAAGAGGCAGCACTGCTTACCCCCACACTCTTCAATTAAGAAATACAAACTAATAAACATAGAAGCTGGGAAGAAAATATTCTAGGAAACATCAAAAAGTCAGTGCTGCTGATCATCATAGATACTTCCCGCTGACTAAAAAGAACTGTATGAAAATTTAAAAAACAAACAAACAAAAAGTTTTCAGTTCAAAGTTTTCAGCCAAAGTTGTGAACAGCAGCAAATCTCAGATTTTTTTTCTGAAAAAAAAAAAATAGAATTCCTGAAAAGCAAAAGAGATGGTATTTTTGTTTTTGTTTTTTTTTTGAGAAATGAAATATTTCAGCAATCAAAAGGGTCTTACTTAAGAAAACATAATGTAAAGCCTCATGGGAATTCATTGTCTCAAGTGTCCTTATTTTTGTTGTGTCGGTATCCCAAGCATGAGTCCATTTTCCAACATGTATTTCATGTGGGTACTCCCAGTATATACTCAGATGATTCATCAAGATGAGAGACTATAAAGCACAGCTGGGGCTTTATTTGAATCAAGGAGCCTTAACTATACAGGGAAACATGCCATGAGGAACCCAAACAACAGTTCCTGTGGGTACCTGTGAGGTAATATTTTTTTCTTAGTATTTATTTTCATTTCTGAATTTTTGTCTAACTATCCGTAGGTTAAAACAAACAAACACTAACGAAAACATTTGCATAAATTAATAGAAAAAAAAGTTGAAGGTTGTCAAGAAGTCATTCAGTTCACAATATCAGGTAGAGCACACCACTCCCGCAGAAGTTCATCTAATATGTTTTTTAGTTTCCAGTGGTGTAGTTTCATGATGGAGTTTAAAGAGACAGTAAATCCCGAAGTATACAGAATACAGTGTGGATGTTCTGCAGCACGAGAACCATTTTCCTTGACAAATCTTCCCTTACCTTCTGTTGTGAGCACAGTGTCTTACATGCTGGTATATTCCAGAAACCAAATGCTACAAGGGTTGTTATTTGTCGACACGTATACTACATTTCCTATCAGTTACGGTCAAAAAGGAGAAGACATCTGCTGGGGGAAGTGCCTCATGGTGGAGGAGAGGACATGGACAATCTGTAAAAGAATGTGTCTATTCAACCTCTGAATGTTGTCCTCTCTATAATTTTTAACTAACCTTGTCCATTCATTCATGCTAAAGTTTGAAAAGTTTTGAGAAACAGAGATGCTACTTGTGAAACAGATATATGCTTCCCTGTGCTGTTAAATTTGTTGAAAAGTAACCTTTTTTCACTTTTTAAAGAAAAAGCAAATGCCCCTGATAGAGAAATTCCAACATCAAGCTCATAAAAAAATTCTGTACATCACCTCATTCTGAAAAGGACAAGACTTACTCAAGTGCTACTCAGCTGCAAGTCTTTTTCCAGAATCTAACGTTTGGACAAAGTAAATAAATAAGAAAAAATTGCCAAGCTGCAATTCTATGTAATAGCTGCCTATGTTCTGAGTGTCTTGAAGAGAGAGCTCAGGTCAGGGTACAGGGCAGAGAGGATCATGGTGCACTAAGTCATATTTTTCTGAGTCCTGGAGATCTCTACGCCCACCTTGCTGGGCTTCTCAGTGACTAAGTATTTCTCAGCAATTCGGTATTTCTAATTTGCCCATAAAACCGAGTAAGAAGAAAGGATGCAGCAACAGCTTTCAATCCTTTCTCTGCAACAGAACTCAAATAGGTTTGAAAGAGAACTGTTCCTCCTCTCTGAAATTCTTGCCACTAGGGACTTAAGGGGTTTGCTGTTTTCACTTCTTTCCAACAGTGTAAGTAACAAGAAGCTGTGAGTTTTGCTATGCTGCTGCAGTGTGGCTCATTCTCTGCTGATGGAATTGCTGTCACTACTGAAGTTTCTGAATGCTTCCTTCACAGAAAGAAATCCTGGATGGAAAGCAGCAGGTTCCAGGAAAACAACAGCTATCGTGAGGTAATCTGGACTAGGAATAAAACGTGTTTTGAAGCAACAAATGAACTGGAGATACAGTTTTCACCTTCCATTGATCATGCACAATTAGTCACCTAACAGTAAAATATTACGGGCTCTAGTGAAGATCAATAAAAGCATGTCATTTATACCTAAAATCACTCTCACCTTCATCTTGTTTGGAAATGATGCTGTCTTCTCAGATAAGGCTAGCAGAGTTTCCAACCAGTTAAATATGCCTATCTTTAGGAAAAGATCTTTAGGACCTTCTGTCATAAAAGAAATTTAGACTATAAATATGCTTTATGTACAGAGACACATAGCCTAAAAAATTTAATAAACTTAAATAATTGTGGTGGGTTGACCCCAACAAGCAGTTTGGCTGCCAGCCAGTCACTTGCTCACACTCCCCCCAGAATGATGAAGGAGTGCAACAGTGAGAAAAACTTGTCGGTCAAGAAAAGAGAGTTTAATAAGCAAAGGGGAAAAAAAAAGATTCAAAGGCACTCACTCACCACCTCCCACCAGCAGATCAACACCCAGCCAGTCTCCAAGAAACAGCTACGCTGGAAAAACAATCTCCACCCCAAGTTTTATCATTGAGCATTATGTTATATTGTAGGGAACATCTCTTTGGCCTTTTCACGTCAGCTGTCCTGTCTGCTTCCCCTCCCAACCTCTTGATTACCCCTAGCCTACACCCTAGGGGGCAGAGTGAGAAACAGACAGGGCCTTGACACTGTGCAAGCACTGTTCAGCAGTAGCTACAACACTGGTGTATTATCAACATGGTTTTAGTCACAAATCCAAAACACTGCACCTTACAGGTATGAAGAAAATTAATTCCACCCCATCCAAACCCAGTACAATAATAAAAAATCCTACCCAACAAGACAAAAGTTTCATAGACTCTACGAAACTTTCAATTTTGAAACTGGAAGTTTCATAGAGTCTATGGACATGGAAGTTGTTTAGATATGCCTATGATGTAGCAATATAAATCCTTAGATACAAAACAATGATTTTTGTCCCTCATTTGGGACCCCCTTTGCATGAAATAATGTGAGCTTGATGGGTTAAGGAACAGGAGGGGAAGACAATAAGAACCATAGGCCTAGAATACAAGACCTATGAAAAAAAAGACTGAAATAACTGAAAATGTCATGTAGAGCAGAAAGACTAGAGCATGGTAATTGTCCACACATAACATGGAAGACTGTTGCAAAACCAAAAAGAATAACATTCTCTCCATATCACTAGTGAATGAGGTAAAAAGTAATGGGATTAAGCTGTAACAAGAAAGAATCATTGAGACAGCAAGAAAGAATGTCTCACAACAGGACTAGTGAAGCACTTCATCAGATTGCCTAATAGCTCAAAGAGTCTCCACCAGCTATTAGGTAAATAATCCCCAGGAACACAGGGTAGGAAGAGCAGGTAGGTGAATCCTCAAGGCTCCCTCCAACCCACTTTGCCATGTTACTGTGATGGCAATCCAGCATTCTCCACCGAGGAGCAGACCTGAAGGTTTTGGTCACCCTCAGCAGACTGTCTTTCTCTGGTTGTTACCAGAATTTTCGGTACCATATTACTCCAAAAATTGCTGCTAGCCCAACATTTTCATCTGTTCCTATGCTAGAACTCTGGAATGCTTCAGAAACTGTCAGCAGAGGTGCCTTTATCAAACCAGCAACTTCAAGGTTGCAACAGGAATCAGATTGCTCAATTAGTCTTAATATACTGCATTTGTGTTCCTAACTGAATAGCCTTGCAGCCTTTCCTGCAGCTGTTGTTAGCTTTCATTAGTGCTGAATGGCAGAGACAACTGGTAATACGCAGAGGCTACTCAGAAGATCCAGCTTCCTGAGCGTTGCTAGTGCTTATTGAGATAGACAGCACTGCTTTCTTACAGTCGCTCTGTCCTTTGGTGGGATTGGAACTGGGTCAGTAAATGACAATTCTGCAAACTACAATAACTCCAAAGGTAAGAAATTCAGTAAAAGAAATATATATATATA
>VXAL01000523.1:473117-492662 GCA_013399475.1 Chauna torquata | reverse complement strand
ATATATAAAATAAATAAATAAATGAAAGATGTCTGCTAATCTCCAGACATTATAACACACTTTTTTAAAAAAGCACATTTTCAACCAGATAATTTCCCAGTCTGGTTCACTGCAGCTGCATGAAAGGCAGAACTGCTTCTTTCAGAAAATGCTGCCTGAGAGTATACAACAAAAGTAAAATAGCTCAGCTCTCCAAAGCTATGGCCTTCTTCCTCCTTTTTGCTTCAGTCTCCTATTTGTAAAATCGGAATAACAGCCGCTTCATACTTCGTGGGTTATCGGTGTCTGTGAGGCAGAGTCTGAGGCAGCTTGCTGAATCACGGGTAACAGCGCAAAACGAGTATACCCAGGCCTGATGGCCTGGTAAAGGGAAGCACGCAGGACGAATCTGAACAGAGGCTTGGATATTGTGTTAAGAGGAACTCTGCTACACCACAATCAACTCAAAAAGGTCCACTGATAAGATTCCTGTGCATTCTTGATGTAGGTAGAGATCTGGGCATGGTCCTGGGGCAGCCTGCTCTAGGTGGCCCTGCTAGAGGGCCCTTCCAGCCTCAGCCATCCTATGGTTCTGTGATGCTGTGATCTTTATAGGTAGTAACTGCTTGAAAAACAAACAAACAAAACAAACAGATTTTGTGCTTGTTTAAAAACATCTTTAGGCAGGACAAGTCATATTCTGAAACATATTCTGTGATATAAGGATGGTCACTAAGAGAGCTGACTCCCCCATCTAGTAAAACATAGATGTACACACATAAACAACACATTTTCTCAGGAGCAAAATATTACTGATTTTTCTTTCTGTAATTACAGAAATCCCCACTCTCAAGAGTATAACAGCAGCAATTACTACTCAGTGTTCAAGAACACTCTCAGAGACACTTGAGCTCTGGAAACAGCTGCTCCCTAGTTCCGTGTGTCATCCCAGCTCCTTTACCTTGATGCATATGGGTGTTTGTGTATTGACCAGAAAGGGTTGTTGTGAAGAAAGCTACCAATCTCTGCTCTTGTGAATACTCTTTCCGTACTTCAAATAGAGGTAGCTGATGATGATCCTATGAATACCAGCTGGCATAATTTCCAGAGAGGAAGGTTAAATTATGGTGTGGTTGATGGTCTCAGAATTTTCTTCTCCGAGAGAGAGATTTAAGTTTTAAAATATTTAAGTTTTAAAATATTTAAGTTCGTACCAAGAAACACTTTCAGGTCTTATTTTCTCTTACAATGGAGAGCTCAATGGAGAGTTGGAGAAATGGCAGAGCTATGATATGAAACAAACCAAGATATAGAACGATCAAGTAAAGAAAATGAGAACATTCCTCCTACTGTTTAAAACACTAGTTGTGTAATTTGTTGTTTGATTAGAGTTAGTTTACGTTTATTTAATTAAACTATCCATCACAAATACAATCCATGTGAATCATCCAACACTTCTGCTCTTTTAACTAAGTGCTCAATAAATCTTTCAGCAAAGCTATAAAAGACAAGATTTCTGTTCCTGATACTTCTAACATTAGAAAGTGAAGCAGGAAGAAAGTCCAGGAAGTGCACCTCATACTCCAAACAAGGTCTTTTATGGTTCTGCACTTTGTTCTCTTGTGTTTGTTTGTTTGTTTTTAAGAGAAATGATAAACATTATTCTCCTTTGCAGGTCACCTGTAGTGAAATAGTAGTACAAGCTGGCTTGCTGACCAAAAGCCAGCTGAATCTGGATTGAGAGCTGAGCACTACATTGTTTTATCTCTCTGCAGCTGCATGGGATGGTATTCTGCATGTTAAGAGTGAGTGCCACAAGCCAATACTATTTTGTTGATTAAACTTTCCAAAGAAATTGATACATCAATTCTTTCCAGTCAGTTGATGAAAATGTTTTACTCTGTCCAGGTATAGTTAAAGGCTTGAGGTTTTAAAAATCATTTATTTCCCTTAATCTTTAACTTATTTCTGTGACATGGAATAAGTGTGAGTAAAGGAAAAAACAGGCATTTCCATCAGGGATTGTGCTCATAGGTTATTTTTTGCCACATGTTAATACTCTGCAAAGCACCTATGCAACTAATGACCTCAGTGTTTGCAAACACGAAGAAACTGTTATTTTTGCTGTTGTACAGTATATGACGTGCATACAACTCACTTCTACTCACTTTAGAGTAATTCAGGAGAACAGCTAATTTTTAGAGAATCTAATAGAGGAATCATCATTAATAATCTCAACACAAAAATCAAGCACATTTCTGTGTCACAGGTCTCTGGGCTAGGAAGCAAGATTTCTCTTTTCTATATTGTTCTGAAAGAAAGAGTTCACTTACTTTCTCCACGTAAAAAATACATAGCAAATTGAGTCAAAATGTACACAGAGGCACCTTCCAAGTTCTCCAGTTTTTTGGTGTTTGGCAGTGCCTTCAGCAAGACCAGGGAGATAAAAGGACGAAGTCAGAGCCAGCACAGTCAGCCCACACAGAAAAACTTCTTAACGCATTCAGATGAGTGCCATGAGATATGCTGGAGAAAACAGGCTTTGAATATGTGGGCCTTCTTGCTGTTGCTAGCAATCAGTTTACATTCATTGAACGTGCAGGGAATCTAAATATTGATACTGCTAGCCCTCCAGTTCAAACCCATGTATTACTGGGCTTGTACTTCTTTGCTGAATTTCTCCTGCGTTCTGGATTTTTCATGTATTTCTGTTACATCTCTGTGACACTGACAGAGAATGCATTGCCAGGAGCTGACATCAATCTTCTGGTAAGCTGTGGTACGGTACCAGTAAAGCATATCAAGAGGGCAAATATACGTACAATGGCATTTTTATGTTTAGCAGCCACAAAAGAGGCAAAGCAGCAGGGAAGTCAGCTCACTGCACTACAAAGCACTTGCTGGCTGGCAGACTGCATTCCTTAATGGCATCCTTATTAAGTTCTTGCTGCCAAATGCTGTTTGCTTTTGCTGTCAGAACTGTCTGCATTAATAATGAGTAACTGCATGGAAGCTACTAACATCAAGCATTGTTTTCTTGTCACTGCCATAGACAGCATCTCTGGGCAGATGAGAGAGCACCTCGTGAACCTGTTCATTGAACAATCCTTTTTAAAGCACTGAGGCTGGGACAATGTTTCTACAGGCACAGTCCCAGTGGCCTGACCCCCAGTATCTCTAGACCTAACTCAGTCTTCATCTGAGTCATCTGATATCATACTTTCACAATGTCTGTTGCAATTAAGTCAGCTCTGCTGTGAAGACAGGCTATTAGTAGTATTTATGAGAGCAGTGAGCTGAGGTAGTCAGGGGAGACCCTTCAGGCAAATGTAGACACAACTCACTGAGTAAGCCAATACCCTCATGTAATATGGTCACAGAGGTAGAAGCCTCTTGGCAGATGGGGAAGGCTTGCAACACATAAATTAGGTTTCTGGGTAGCCTTGTAAAATCTTGTAAAAATTACACTGTTACCAGAACAAATAAAACAGAGGAAACTGTCTCTTTCCTTCTGCATGCTGCAGTTCCTATCTTTCTGCTTTTGTCTCAAAGGTATTGCTGCTTTTATTTCCTCCCAGTCAATACCAGCTCTGTATGCAGAACATATAAAGAATACATAATTCACAGAGAATGTCTGACAGTGAAATTTCTACCTTGAAGCTGATTTGCTTGCAGTATGTTACTATGATTATTCGGTCTGTGTGAGTTCTGGCTATTGCTGGGAAGTTGCTGTCATCCAAATTCTCTCTATGAGAAGGATCTTTTGTGGAAGTGTAATCAAGTAACTGTTGATGGATCACTAATATGTCTTTTCCAGATAAGGTCAGAAACATATTTAGCCCTAGGCAGCTAACTTGTTTCTGAAAATGGCAATCTTGGCCTTTAAGCATGAACACTACATAGGGTATATTAATGTCCTCTCAGCTGTAGTAAGGTATTACCAAGATACAAGTTTAAAAAAGTGGAAGAACCTTGTACTGGTAATGAGAATTTAAAAGGGAGAAAAGATCTATGAGAAGCCTACAAACCTTTAAAAGGAGAAAATGTCATTCCCAGCAGGCTAGTCAAGGTCATACAGAGCTGTGCAAAAGGGTAGAAAAGAGTCTTGCTGGCTGCAGTAAAGCCACAAGTACTGACTTATCCCCAGCTGTGTAACCCACATTTGGGCCCCTCTGGGACATTGTCTCCAGTGTGACTGCATCACCTGCATGTCAGGCAGTTGTATTCACGCAGCATAAAGACAAGCATAACTGAAAACTGTTTAGAGAAAGACATAGACAAAAAAAAAGGAGAGATCCTGCATATACCTCCTAATATCTTTGTGTAGTTTATGTAGGACAAACTTTCACACTTCCAGGATTTGAATTTACTGGAAAGGAGCACAATAATATAGCTTTGGTAGCTAAAACAGCAGCAAAACTTCATCAAAATTACAAATTGGAGCCTAGCATACATTTAAAGTTGTTTTTTTGTTTGTTTTTTATTTATTTATTTATTTTTTAACTATGGTGGTGAGAGGATGAATGATTTTTTTTTTCCATGTTAGTCATAGGTTTCATGTATTTCATACAGTCCAGAATGCATCCTTCAGCTTTTCATAATAAGCCCAATAGTAAGCATCACTGGGGAAGACAGTAATTACAAGAGGAAAAATTGTCAGGTATAGACAAGGTCTTAGTGTGACTGTTCTTCATCCTGTAAGAGGATTCACCTCTCAAACTGCTTTTTTTTCCTTCAAGCAGTCATTGCATAGTGTGATACCAAGGCTACTGCTAATGAATCTCCCTGTCAGGGAGCAGCAACGTCCAGCTGCTCCATTAGGACAAGGTGGTGGGGAGCCAAGCATAACGAAACAGCTGGCAGACACAGGGCCCATGCCAGCAAGGATCGAGTCCCACCATACCTGAGTGAGGCGACCAGAGAAGGTCCAGTGATGGCAGTCAGCTTAGGCTAAGAGTCTAGATTACCAGACAAGACCATAGACAAAGCAGGACTGAGATCAAGGCTTGGAGTCAGGCCAAAAAGACAGGACTAGGGTCTGGATCAACAGTGTACGTGGCCAGGGACGGGCACTGTGGCAAAACTGCAAGGTAGCTCACATTGGAGGCAAAGGCAAGAGCCTCAGCTTGAAAGGAACTCCGAATGGAAGGAGTGGGGACCCCTAGCCCAGGCATCTTCCAGCTCTTTTTTCACAAGAGTTCTGCTCAGTGAGCTCACCTTGAATGCTCTTGGCCCTAAGCCCAGGTCAGCAAAATCCCAGGGGAAGAGAGGATGTGCTGACACACTCTGGACTTCCAACATCAGCATTCAACATGGCTTCTCGCTCTAAACGGTGATGAACTCTTGCAAGAAGTGGGAACAGAGTTGCACTTACAAGTGGAATCATGCAATTTCAGGAAGGCTGTAATATACTTTAAAAGCAATGATGATTCTGAGTGTTTCCTTTTCTCTATGGTCAAAAAAACCACGCAGTTGTACGGAGTCTTGTAAACCACACAGGATATTCCATCTAAGAAAAACAGCAAAATGAACTGCCATATGGTTGTGTCTAAAAGTGGATAGAGATTGTTACTGTTTAGGTGACATCCATCCTATTTGTCAGTGACAGATGGAAAGAATATTCATTCACACAGTAAAAACCAGACAAGCCTTTATTCTTGGTGTTGAAACCAAAAAGATTCCTTGTCAACGAAAAACTTTGAGTCAGGATGTGAGATATAGCTAGCTAGCTAGCTGTACTTTGTGGAAATAAAGAATAACAGTTAAACCACCAAATTAATTCAGATGCAAAATCAGTGAAAGACTGAGGTAACAGCCTTGTTATGAAATTCATTATAAAATCTCTATGAATGTAAAAAGTAGTCATTCCTTCAGACTTACAGAGACCACCTTTGGTATTTCAATCATGTAACACTGATTTTGCTAGCTGTTGTGCAATCACTCCAGCCTGCAACACCAGAACACTTTAGGTTGCTCCATTGTTTTCCTCTTTTTCATGAAACAAGAGGGAAGATAGTTTTGATCTAGTCCTATAACAATAACTGGAGCAAGAGCGGAAAAGAACAGGCAGAATGAAGGATGTTCAGAGGAGAACCAGTTTATCTGGGAACCTGGCAGGTATTTTGAGCTAGAGCTGACGAAGGACTTAATCACCTAAAAACTGAACACTAGAGAGTCTAATACTTAGATGTCTGATCCCAAAGTTGAACCTACACTCCTGTGCCTTGAGTTCTTCACTTAATATATGAGTAGAATCAGCTAGCTTAGGGTAAAATCTATTTGCACAATAAACCATAAGGTGTCTTCTGTGGTCTTGGCATTGGGTAAGTCATTTTGCCAGTATATTCAGGACTTTCTAGAGGTCCCCCTATATCACACTCATTTGATATAATGCTGTAGGGTGGAGGAAGATTCCACTCATATTTTTCAATTTACTAGATTCCATTCAATCCTGCAACACAAACAGTTATAGTTGAAGTGGGGTCCCAAAATATAAAACAGTTTCAGGGTGTGCTTACATGTGAATTGCAGGTATAGCTGTTGGCAAATAGAATACAACTAGCATTCAGCAAACGTGTTTTTCAGTGGAAAGTAAGGAGACTAGGCGTTTCTGGAATTAGTGTTCGGGTTTTTTAATGTTTATTTTAAACAACAGGAAAAAGTGTACCTCTGTGATGCAGTTTCCCTCAGTATAGGCAGAAAAGACTCTGCTTCAACATTCACGGACCCTTTGGTCTTAACCTCCAATCCAGAGTAGAGTTTGGGACCTACACCAGTCCATCTGATCATTAAACATGTGGCTTAACACTGTGCTTATAACAAATCACTCTTAGTGAGTCACTCTTTTGAAATTTACTTTCCATACTTTCCTTGCTTTTAACTTGTACCTCAAGGAATTCACTGATTTCTTGTATGAGGCTCTTTACAGACTTGGCACTCATCCACACTCATAAAAGGCATGTTTTGTATGTGCAGCTCCCATTAAATTCACAGGGAGTAGAAAGAATGTTAAGAAGTGTATTCTGGAGGAGGGGCAATATATTAAATATTGATGTGTCTGACTGAATAGCAGCCCCTTAGCTACTGTCTTCCCTCTCCCTGAGTTAGCTTGCTCCTGCAGGCTCAGAGGGAGACAGTGCTAACATAAATAAAAAATGATTTCTGTATCCAAACCAGGAAGTGAATAGGCAGGTTATAAATAGACCTTTCCTAATTCTATCAGCTTGAAGTAGAATTATATAAACTATACGATCCCTTCTGCTGATGGAAGAGTTTTTAAATAACGTTTCTCCCGGTCTTACTTGGAAAACTGGATGGCCAGATGATAATTACCCTATTTCCATCTCTAAGTTATTGCCAGAGGAGGCTCAGCTATTGCAGTCTAGTAGAGATCAACACCTCATCAAGCTCAAGAGGTAATTAAACTACTGAAGTCTAAAAAAAACTCAGGCATGAACACTTTTTCTGTGACTTGCACTAATTGCTCCAAAGGTTTTGCTCACGTACTTGAAACTGTCTGATCCATAAACTGGGAAGATCTTTCATGTGATGGTAACAGAAGCACCATATACATTAAAAGGATGAAAAAATTTCCCTAACTGCCTCTCTTCTAAAGAATGATTTCAAATAATAAACCTGTAGATGTTCACGGCAAAGTATTTCAACGGGTAAATCAAAGATCTGAGCTGAGAGTGAGTGTTTGCTCTGGCTTTGCTGCAGGGATGCATAAATTCTGCCCTGGTTACTTCACTATATTCAGAGCTCTACCTTTCCATGCTGTCCAGGGTTATAAAAAGGAAAGGTGTTTGAGGAAGGATGAGTTTAAGTCTTTGGGGGAAAAGTAACTCTTGAAAAGCTGAAGAATAAAGTAAAAGCCGTTAAAATAATAATAATCCCAAGCAGAAGCAACACCCATGGACAGGCTTGGTGCTGACAGTAGAAATTCACACACAAAGTCAATGAAAGCACAAATTAGACAGTATAAAGAGCCATTACACCAAAACACATCTCCTAGCACCCTCTCCCACTCTGCTTTGCCTGCTTTTTTCCTATTTATAACTAACGAATATCCATAGCCTTGTAAGCTTCCAAGCCAAGTGGACCAATAGATGGGAAAGAGGCATTTACAGGAGCAGTGAGCCACTTCACACAGGTGTACAGAAAGCCTGCCCAGACCCACACCTCTAGCTGGACATTGTAGCCATGTTCCCATCACATGTCTGCCTGTAAGTGCCAGCTGATAAACTGTAGAGCATGCTTTTACAGCTCCCTCCTCTGGGTGGTCTGGTCTTTTCCACACCCAGCGTCGCATATGCTGGGCCATGATGCCTACACTACAAATCCAAGCAACATCCCACACCTTTCCAGTGCCCTCCAGCACTCATTTGTGTGCACACACCAGCTCCGTATCTCACTCTTACACAAAAAGCCTTGTTTTATTTCCCATCTTTGCCCAACACCTTAGCCTAGCTGTATGTGGGGAAGATGAAAATTTTGGTCAGACGTCAAACACAAATCCCTGGACTATTGGCCTTCCCTACTGCTCAACTGTGGCATCTCCAGGACCTGCACTTAGCAACCCTGAGTTGGAGCTGTGAGCGCTTGAACCCCTCGCCAGTCATCAAGACCGGCAGCGGGATGTACTAAATGGCAAGTGAAAGCTGGGAAATACAAAGATTTTTGTGCTGTTGTATCAGTTACTGCACCCTATCAGTGCTTTTACGTGTGGTCTGAGACCTAAACAGTGAGGACGGTCAGTAATCTGGTATTAGGCAGTCCTTCAGCTCCCAGTGAAGGACAATAGTCGTATAGATAGCATCTTAACTAATTGAGGGATACAAGATAGATTGCAATCACTGCTAAAAAAGACAGATTTCTTTGTCCCTAGTAGTAAACTGTAATTATTTCCCAAAGTGTATGACCATGTTGAAGGGCATCATTTAAAAGTCCTTAATAGCTGGGTTTTAAATACAGTTTTTGTTCAGCCATAGTTATTTCTATTCAGAGACCGCACAGATTTCTGTATCCCATAAATGTGTAAGTATAGCCTTTACTGAAGCTAAATGTATATGAAGGGTGCCACCTGTAAGAGTATTACAGGTTTTATGGTCACGCAGGATTAATTTAGGTGTTATAAACCCTAAGTCTACTTGGTTCTAAAGACTGAAATAAATAATACAGGCAGTCAGGAATTTCTTGTTGGAATCCCTGTAGAAGAGTACCCTAATCTCTAGTCTCTAGACAGAGCTTGCTGATGTAGACTTTCAGCATGGTCATTTTCTTTAAAAAAAACTAAAATGGGAAACAACATCTTTCAAATGCATTTTCTTTTGAAATGCCCATTGACGTGACAAAAACATACAGACAACAAATGAATGGCCTGACAGATGGAGTATAAAACTGATTTTACTTGTACTTGTTCTCCGGTTGGCTGGATTTAGCGAATGAAGGCTGCATGAGATGCATAAGTAACTGGAGCCCACAGCCAAGTTCATTTGAGGTGAGAGTGGGTGCACTGAGCCAGTGTACCCTACCAAAGTGCCATTCGTGTGGATGACACTCTTCCTTCTTCTCTCCTCATACAAACAATCTCTTCCTTTTGTAAATGCCATGGAATACCAGGTGTTGGGATTAAAAGGGTTCAGAATTCTACTGTAGATCTTTATTGCCTGGCATTGTTCTCAATCTTTTGGGGAGAAACGTGGATACTTAAAGCTTCTGCTTTAAAATATGTGGACACAGATCCTTAATTTCAAGAGTGCTTTCTTTTCCTTTCCCCTTCCCATGTTACCCTCCTCTTTCTCCTGTACGTTGCTCTGCTTCTGGGGCCACATTGATTTTTCCCAGGAAATTGGTACTGTGGGCTTTACTCTTAAGTTTTTGGACAACAATTAATAATTCCAGGAACAGAAGAACTACTGAAGCCTAGCTGCAAAAGAACCTGTGTCTCGTGGTTGGATTGTTTTGTACCTAATAAATGATGAGCTCTGACTGAAGTTCTCAGAGTCACAGTGTTTATGTCTTTCTCCAGCATGGATTCTTTGCTGCTTAATAAGATTTGAGCATAACCTATATCTTTTCTCTCCAGCTACCACCAATAACTGTGTAGTAAACTTAACATCTTTGAGACCTATGCTATCTCAGATGAAACAAGTTGGTGATCAAAAAATTACTGAGGGACCAGAGAGACAGTGGAGCAGAGAGACATCAAGAGACACAGACATGCATATATGCAGGGTAAAAAATCACAGCCACCACCAGCACAGAGATTAGGGAAAAATGTCTAGTAATGACTCATCTTACTGATATTGCTTGATTCTTTTCAGGGAACTAGTTCAAGCTATCCTAGCAAGAGATGTCTTCTTCAAATATAATGTGTGGGCAAATTTGTGTTGTCTGGAAGTGAATCCAGTACAGCTTGGTTGAGAAATCCTTCTGTATGTACAGTTGGCAAGCTCCTAAGCCATGCATTTGCTGAAATTACCAGTAATTTGAATCAGCATAATGATTTTTCTTTTAACAGGCATTAGAGTTTGAGATTCTGTTCCTGCCTAGTCAGCCTATCACATCTGCATGGAAGAAAGGTTTCCAACCCTTTTTGATCTACAGACCCCCAGACCTCAGATGTAAGTCCTCTGATGAAAGGCTTACTTTTCTCAGAACCTTTTGTGGAATCCTTCAAAGCAGTCCACATGTTGAAACTTTGGGATCTAGGAGTACTTCTCAGAAGTAGTTCAGGTGTATGTTTTGGCTTTGTCTTCATCACATTCCTTCCTCAGTTCACCGTTCACCTCATAGTATTGTTTTCACGGGAAAAAGAGATGGTTGCATGAGCCAGTAAGGTCATATGGTATTGTCCAGACCTGGCCTAATCAACTTAGCTTAGCTGCCAACTCGGAAGCCCATGATAAATGTAAACTCTTTTATAAAACCTTCCCATGGAAGCACTGGCATAACAGGAAAAGATAAATTTCTGATAACTACTTTTGATCTAATACGGCAAACATTGTACGCCTTAGACCTTTTGTCTTTTGTTGGTTGTTTTTAATAAGCACTGTAGCAATAAATCTTCAGTTTCAATGACAGGCACAAGGTAAAAATACACACATTTTCTTCTAGGAGTAAGTTTCATACTCAAAAGTTCACACTGCTTTTACATGATTTGGAAATCTATGGAGGTATTGCTTTTACTAGGAATGAATTTATACTCTGCGTAACAAGAAGATTCCAGGGTTCACCTGTTAGGTTTGTTTGCTTGTTTGTTGGGCTGCAACACAATTTGCAAATTCATTTAACACGTATACACTGGGGGAATTTATTGTTTATGTAAGACCATAATTTAACTGTGGAAGACAGCAACGAAAGTTTATTTTCTTAAATCTTATTAACTACTAGAAAACTTATCTGGAAATTACTAATCCTCCTTACTTCAAAACAGAAATTTGATACTAAAATTACCTTGACCATAGGCTATAATTCTAAAGGTGGAAATTGCAGAAGAGAATAAGGTTACATAGAAGGCTGTTCATTAGTGTCTCTACTCACATGAATATTTCTATTGAGATGACTAAAGTCAATTCATACAAAGGTACTTGCATTCACATGGGTTTGTATCTATTCAGCTGTATCCAGGAACAGAACAAGAGTAACACAGTGACACGCAGCAAAGGAACATACCTGGATCTGTGCTTTTGCTTGCTTTGTAAACAGAACCACACAATGGTTAAGGTTGGAAGGAGCCTCTGGAGGTCATTTGGTCCAACCCCCCTGCTCAAGCAGGGACACCTCCAGCATGTTGCCCAGGACCATGTCCAAGTGGCTTTTGTAGATCTCCCCTTAAGGAGTGAGACTCAACAACCTCTCTGGGCAACCTATGCCAGTGCTCTACCACTTACCCAGTAAAGCAGTGCTTCCTGGTGTTCAGAGGGAACCCTTAGCATTTCCGTTTGTGCCCACTGCCTCTTGTCCTGGCACTGGGCACCATTGGCTCTGTCTTCTTTGCATCCTCCCTTCAGGTATCCTCCCTAAGCCTTTTCTTCTCCAGGCTGAACAGTCCCAGATGTCTCAGCCTTTCCTCATAGGACAGATGCTCCAGTCCCTTAAACATTTCCCCGGCCCTTTGTTGGACTCTCTCCAGTATGTTCATGTCTCTCTTGTACTGGGGAGCCCACAACTGGACCCAGTGCTCCAGGTGTGGCCTCACCAGTGCTGAGTAGAGGGGAAGGATCATCTTCCTTGACCTGCTGGTAATACTTTGCCTAATGCAGCCCAGAAT
Source organism: Chauna torquata (assembly GCA_013399475.1). Classification (NCBI taxonomy): domain Eukaryota; kingdom Metazoa; phylum Chordata; class Aves; order Anseriformes; family Anhimidae; genus Chauna; species Chauna torquata. Next base: position 480,409 of record VXAL01000523.1, on the reverse strand, counting down.
ACCATTGGCCTTCTTCGTGGCAAGGGCACATTGCTGACTCATGTTCAACTTGGTGTCCACCAGGACCCCAGGTCCTTTCCTGCCAAGCTGCTTTCCAGCTTGGTGGCCCCCAGCATGTCCTGGTTCTTGGGATTGTTCCTCTCTAGGTGCAGGATTTTGCACTTCCTTTTGTTCAACTTCATGGGTTTCCTGTCACCCTATTTCTCCATTGTGTCAAAGGTCTGTCTGAATAGCAGCACAGCCACCTGGCATATTCACCTCTCCTCCCAGTTTTGTGTCATCTGCAAACTTGCTAAGGGTACACTCTGCCCCATCACCCAGATCATTAAAGATGTTGAACGGGACTGGACCCAGTATTGATCCCTGGAGTACTTCGCTTGCTACTGGCCTCCAGCTAGACTTTGTACCACTGATCACCACCTTCTGGGCCTGGCCTTTCAGCTGGTTTTCAATCCACCTCACAGTCTGCTCCTATAACCCATACACCAACAGCTTGTCTATGAGGTTGTTATAGCGGTCAGTGTCAAAGACCTTACTGAAGCCAAGACAATATCCATTGTTCTCGCCTCTTCTACCAAGCCAGGCATTTAATTGTAGAAGGTTATCAGATTGGTTAAGCATGGCTTCCTGTTTGTGAATCCATTCTTACTACTCCTGATGACCTTCTTGTTCTTCATGTGCTTGGAAATGGTTCACAGGATTAGTTGTTCCATTGCGTTCCCACGGATCAGGGTGAGGCATGGCACCAAGCCTGCTGGAGTCCAAGAAGCATTTGGACAATGCTCTCAGTCATATGGTTTGATTTTGGGGCGATCCTGTGCAGAGTCAGGAGTTGGACTTGATGATCCTTGTGGGTCCCTTCCCCCTTGGCATATTCCATGATTCTATGATTCTGTGGTTCTATTCTATGAGGCTGACTGGCCTGAATTTTCCTTGGTCCTCTCTCTTGCCCTTTTTGAAGACGGGAGTGGCATTTGCCTTCCTCCAGTTTTCAGGCACCTCTCTCAGTCGTCATGATCATCCAAAGATAATTCAAAGTGGCCTCACAATGACATCTGCCAGGTTCCTCAGCACTTGTGGGTGCATCCCATCAAGGGCCATGGACTTATGTACATACAGGTTGCTTAGATATTCCCTATTCTGATCCTCTTCCACCAAGGGTAATACACAAAAGCTTGTAATTATTTTTTGCATTAGAAGTCAGGGTCTTAACTCTTTTTTTTTTTTTTTAATTTTCCCAGAAAGGCACTCTTCATGAATGATGAATTGTTACAGTTATGACATTATAGAGAACAAAGCAATGAAACTTGCACAATGAGAGAAAAACAGACACCTGGCACTGCTTAAATCTGATACAGACACAAAAACACAAACACACAGATACATATATATGTAATTATGGCAAATTTAATGTGCAGCAGTGCCTATGTATTTGAACATAGCTAATTAACTTTGATGGCGCACCCCAACAGCATGCTTGTTCTGTTTCCATTGCTTAAATCAGCTTGTTCAGAGTCAGCTTGGTTCTCTCTCCATGGCAATGAATTATGCTACTTGCAACCTAAATCTTCAGTCTGTTTATACCCTCACATGAAGATGAACCTCTGTGAGACTCCCTTCACACACAGCTCCTCTACATCATTCCATCCAGGAGGAAAAATAATCTCCTGTGTGGAGAAAGGAAGCATTTGGTCGTGATGAAATCCCAGATTTGAAGTACACAGGCACATCTATGCGTAGGACCTGTGCTTCCACGGCTCACACGGTCCTCTACTGATCAGCCCTTGATGAGCCTGCAACAGGAAGCTCTTTTGTTTGCAGCTGTCCTAGATCCCTCTTCATAAGACCATGGACCTTCATAGCCATGGGCTACACAAACTTAATAACGCTTTTACGTTACATTTCCAGAAATGTGTGAGTGTATGTGTTCTCTCTGTCAGTAATCCTACCGCTCTGACACTACGGCTAGGGAAATTTGTGGAAGACAAATAACATCAAACATCAGTATGAATTTGTGCACTCCAAATACATTTCAACTGGACCGTGATACTGACTCTTCTGACTAGTGCCTTTCTATCAACCTCACAAGTTCTCTAACACCTTTAATGACCTTGTTTACTTTCTGCTTTATTGACAGCATTAGAGTAGTTGAACAGCACTAAGACTCTTTTCTGCCTCAGAGGGAAAAAACACCAGCAGATAAATCTAGACTGCAAAACAGATGGGCTCTCCAGCCTCTTGCAGTCCTGCTTCTGCAGTTACTCAACATCAGCCCCTTATCCACACTTCAGCTGATGATCCTCACATTCATGTAACACAGAATCACTGTCACTGAGGTGACTTGTAAACCATCTGCCTGCGGCTTGCATGAGGAAAGGAGAAGTAGACCTTCCATATACCATACAGCTAAAACAGTTAAAGTCACATCCAGCTAGCATCACTACAAGCAGCGTGGCAGAAGAAAAACAGCTTCCCTGTCCCTAGTGTTGCAGTGGCCAGCACAGCCTCCCAGCATGAGTCCCCAGAGGGTTTTCTTAAGAAAGAGCAGTCCTCAGCCACTAGTCAAGTGCACATTACATGCACATACATCATTGGCCGACCCCAAAACAGGTTTGTTCTTGTTCACTTTCTGGACCAGTGATATACTGGGAAATAGAGGCATGCAGTTATGACTGCTCTGTACCATCATACAAAGATGCCATGGGCCAGGTACTAATTGCAGCATGATATGGACTGAATCCAACCCAAAATAAAGCCATTCAAAGCCACTGCTTCCCACGTACTGTAGGGTAGAACTATGCCAATTAAAAATCTCCAAAGAACTTGGGGAAATTATGAAATATAAAAAAGCGATTAAAAAAAAAATAGTGACTTACGTACTTGCTGACCTAACCCAATAAACTAGCCTCTTAGATGGATGATAAAAGAACTTGCAGGAGCAGTGGCTTCAACTGTTCACAAGTTTCTACAGTTTAGTCATTCTCTCTGCTATTTCACTCTTACCCAATTACTACAGAATCTTGCACGTGGCCTTCTGCGCTTTCAGAATAGATAATAGCACCTCAAAATCTTTTTCCAGCTTTGAAAATGTACAGGGCTGTCTTTGGTTACCTCAGAGGAAATATGCGTTGTGAAGAACAAGTACTTTATGTAGGTAATGCAACCAGTCAACCTATGAATGCTGCTTGACTTTTACTTTTCTCTGCAGTCAGTATAGCAATTTCAAAACTGGAGCTAGAAGCAACTTTTCCAAGTAGATTTGTGTTTGGTTTCTATGCTCTTGTAAAAAGGAGTCTCAGCTGTTACAGAATGAAACCTTGGGACTAACAAGATACCTAAGGAAACAGATTAACAAAATAGATGGATTGCAAAAATTTTTGACATATACTTATTTGCTTGTATGTTATAATTCATTCTTTCTAAATAGCTGACTAAATCATAAAATGATTCACCTAATTTCTGCAAATCTGCATTTAAGTAGTAATTTCCATATTATGCTTTGACACCTGCTTGTTTGTTTGTTCACATTTGCTGGATGATCTGCCACCTGCTTTGTATGTTTTCAAGGCCCGGGACTGACTCAATTCAGAATTCATATTGTACTTAAGGCAGTTGTGATCCAGCCATATTTTAATTTGTTTATTGCCATCACAATCCAAATATTAAATAACTCTCTGAAGCGGTTAGCAGTTTTTTCTCTTTGAGATGCTAATGTTAAAAGAATCGACACCATTCTTAGAACTGCATGTACTCTTTTCATTAGTCTTAGAAAAACAAATACAAACTCTCTAACTTCAAACCTTCCCTAAAAAGAAACACTGCTAGTTTTATCTCATAGCTTTTTGCCTGAGTTCCCCTTCCCACTACGATATGTTGTTAAAAGTAGAGTTAATTAAAAAAAACTTCACATTTCAAACTTTTTTGTAAAAAACTTTGCATATTTTTACTATCAGCACATGGATGAATGCCATTGTTTTTTCAAGATTATCTAGGACTTTGTATAACTGGACTGTTGTGCCTATGTAGTACAATAACGTTACTCCATAGAATAATCTGTAGATTTCCTAGAGGAAGATAAGGGTACCAGAACAATTCCTCCCAGGTATGTACCACTAGCTGTGGGATGTGGCTGGGCTGTGAGGGAGGGCATAGCTGTGCAACTCAGTCTTACTTTCAGTCTGAATTTACTTAGAATCACAGAATCATAGAATCACTTAGGTTGGAAAAGACCTCCAAGATCATCCAGTCCAACCTGTAACCTAGCACTGCCAAGTCCACCATTAAACCATGTCACTAAGCTCTGAAGCCAAATGTTTTCTGAAGACCTCCAGAGATGGTGACTCAACCACCTCCCTGGGCAGCCTGTTCCAATATTTCACAACACTTTCAGTGAAGAAGTTTTTCCTAACATCCAACCTAAATCTCCCCTGGCGTAACTTGAGGATGTTTCCTCTTGTCTTCTCAGTTGGCGCTTGGGAGAAGACAAAGAACAAAGAGAGAACAAAGAGAGAACAAAGTTACAAGAGATTATAGCAGTACAGTGGTAATGGCTAGTTTTTATTTTTGCATTTTTTTTCAGTGCTTTGCAACTCATTTCCTTATCTCATGCACAGTAGTTCTCTCTGTTTGGGTCTCAAGGCCCAGGGTCCATTTCTGTTTGCCAGATCATATTGTCAAATGTCATCTCTTGCAGAAACATGACTGGGACAGAAACACACGATCTTCCCTATATTTCTACATGGCAGAACAGTCTCCCTCATGTGGCGTCATGTTGAAATCATGCACATCGTGGCAGTCCTTTTTTATTTTTCCTGATTCTGAAAGGACAGCTGGGTAATTGCACAGTTCTGATCTGGTCAGGTGTCAAAGAAAAGCATGTTGCAGGGGTGCTGTTAATTCTAAGTTCACACCAGTCATTCATGTAAATACATCTGTGCCTTCACATTTTTAATTATTAAGGAAGACATCATTATATAAAAAAAAAATCATTAAAAAAATAGCCATCATCTTACAGGCTGTGGTTTAGTGAAAAATCAAAATACTTATAAAGCATTTTAAGAACGAAAGATGAAAACTGCAATATAGGAGACAGGGTTTATTGCTTGCAAACTAGCCCAGAGAGGATTGCCATTAGCTGAGGTCATGCTGTCAGCCTGGCGAAGATGATGACCTAAGGCAGAAAGATGCCTGCTTCCTGATGCATAGCACACTCATAACAGTCAGCACCCAAAACTCTATCATCCTTCAGTCTTTCTCTTGGTATGTAGCAGCCACTACATACCAAGACCTCTGCAATTGGTGCCAGTCCTTGCCACAAGGACTGTGACTGTGACCAGCTGTATCCTGAAATAAATATCCCTACTGTTGGCTATTGTGTGGCCGGAGAACTTTACTGTACTTAGAATGCACATGCTTATAGCTGAGATATGATGGACTTAAGCACACTCTCCTGCAGCCTATGTTAAGTTAGGCATGCTCTGGCTCACCTGGGGAATGACATGGATGCAGCCGGCCCTGGTGTCATGCATGACAAACAGCTGGCCCTTTAGAGAGCACGGTCAGCCTGCCTCCCATGGGGTTCAAGTCTCCTCCGTCATTAACCTCCACAGAGCATCCTGCTCCCCTACTCGCCTTTTCCCATCTTCACGGATTGCAGCCAGTCTCAACATGCTTCTGCAGCAAAATTAGCCTGAACGCTGAGTGTGGTGCCAAGCAAGAGGCGTTATGCAGGCAGCCTGACAGAGTCACGGATTGTGTGGCTGAGCTTAGGGCAGGGCAATTAAAAACGCCTTGCCCATCCCTAAAGGCCTGCGGAACAGGAGTTGTGCGTGTGGATACCATTATTCAAAATTCTGACTAAAACAATGGGAATCTGAGCTGCAGCACTCACCTCATAAAATGGATGCAGTAATACTCCTGTAGTATTCTCCAGCTTTCATGCAGCACTGTTCAGCTATAGCTTTTTGATGGCCAAATTTACTCGTGGTATAAAACTGTGTTACTATCTGAGTGATTGCTCTGCAGATAAATTCAGCGCTAGATTATGTTTTAAATGATTTTTATTTTTATACTCGTTTTTCCACATAGCTATAAGCAGTAGAATAAACATGCAAGTAAAGTATATCAAACACAAATCAGAGGAAACAAAAGCCAAGAGGAAAGGAGTGGCTTTATACTTGCAACACAGGGTTAGGAGTTAAGAAATTTTGATTCTCAAGGCTTCCTGAATAAAGTTACTGCCTCTCTGGGCCACAGTGTGATATTCGTCAAGGTGAATGGCATCCTACTGCACTTATCCTTCGAAGACTTAGACATCTGCTCAACTTTTCACACCTCATAATAAGGAGGGGTTAACTCTTGCTAAGTATGTGGGTCTTTGCTTGACAGAGGTCATGTTTCTTTAGTGTAAACAGTCGTATTTCTACATTGAAAGTAAATGATTTACACTAGTCGTTTAATTCAAGAGCACTTGTTCCTGCAGCCTTCTCCTGCAAGAGATGAATGGGAGAAAGAATATCCCTTAGAAACTATCTGAAGGTCATAGTACTGCGTGGGAAGGCTGGCTTTTGTCAGCAGCTTTCTTTTCAGATTAAGTGTATTTTACTGAGAGAAGAACATATTTTGACAAATGAGAAAGGTGCCTACCATTCCAGACAAATATCAGCAGCTTGCAACCGGCCACAAGGCCTTCAGCCAGATGTTGCAGTAGAAATGTTAACCATTTTAGAGTAGCTTAAATCTCATTATCCTAAACAGATACAACTTAATAAACTACTTCTTCGGGGAGAACAAAAACCACATCATTTTACATGCATCATAGCAAAGAGATGTGTGGAGATACAGAAAGAACACTTGCGATGAGGCAAACGGAGCTTGCATAATACCACACACTGAAGTAAACAGCACGACACACAGCTGGGATGCGATTGTGCGTGTCCACGTCTGTCCGTGACCAGCAAGTCACCCAACGGCCGCCACCATCACGGCAGGCGACAGGTGACAAAGCCACCTACGTTGAGACAGCCTGACAAACCGGGCCAGGGGCACGGCAAGGCAGCGGGAGCCCGCCCTTTTCCTCAGGCACACTCCGTGGAAGGCGGGCGCCCTCCAGGCAGCCTCTAGCCAGGAGCCCTTCGCTTGTTAGGAAGGACGGACGGACGGACGCGCCTCGCCGTCCATCGCCGCGCCTCGCCTCACCTCACCTCAGCGCGCGGCCCAGGCCGCCCAACGGCAGGGGCGCGCGGCGTCCCGCGCATGCGCCGTGCCAGGCTGCTCGGCGCCGCCACCGCTCT
>VXAL01000523.1:447973-463833 GCA_013399475.1 Chauna torquata | reverse complement strand
ACTGGCTTTTACAATGATGTGTTCAGTTACATTAGAGTTTGCTCAAATTGGGTCCATTAGGAGTCTGATGATTTTGAAAGCTGGGTTTGTGTGTAGCGCCTGACTCGTAACCTTGCTAGTCTTGGAATCATTTTTAACCATCATCATCTGCAGCTTTTGGTGCCTGAACTTGGTTGGCATGGATTTTATGGTTCCTTTTGAGGACTTTTGTCTTGGATTTAGGCTTTAATTCTGCATTGTTCTGCTTGTGGATTTGGCCCCCCAGCCTCAATATATTTTCATCATTCAGAATACGTTCCTTGCTGAATGTCAAACCTGCCTTGGCATAACCTTTAGGGCAAGGAAGTGACAAGTCCAGGAAATCTTCTATAAGCCACAGTGGTACTGCTGGTTCTGCAGCTGTGCTAGACCATTATATAAACAGTTGTGAAGTGCATTTAGAAAACAAAACAAATTAATTCCGCTGTAGTGCAAAATCTTACTTGTGATCCCGTCAACTTTGACGTAAGCAATACGTGAACACACAGCATCCAAAGAGAACCTCCTTAGAGCCGTGCGTTCAGACTTGTTTGTGAGGACAGTATGTCCACGCAAACTTCTGTGGCAGCTCTGCATGAGAGATGCTTCAGTGTTTTTCATGTCCCTCCATATGGAATTTCCTTTTATATGGTTCATTTTGTGGTTTCATTCTTTTTTCACAGTGTTACAAAAATACTCAAGCTTCAAGTGGAAGTTTTAAGAAGGTCACTTAGTCCTACAGGACTGATATCAAGTGTAGTATTTTTGGAAATACATGGGTGCTTTTCTGCGATCCCCTTCCTTGCTGTGGAAACTGAGCATGCACAGTTGACGTGTTTTCTTTAGGAAGCCAGTTTCTTGTATGCAATGTAACTGCACTGTCTTTGCTGCAACAAAACTGGCAGGATGGTGTTTGTGGTGCAGCTGGCGACTTTTTTTTGTCAATTCCTGCTTCACCAGCTAAGCCCAGATGTTTCCTGTCATTGCACAAACAATATGTTACATTATTTGTATGAGTTTTGGTAGCTCAGAAAAATAACCAATTGTAAGTATATCTGAGTGATGTATAGAATTCCGTACCTGTAGTTGTCAGATGATCATCATGCACTGCAAAAAAAAAAAAAAAAGCTTTTCCATTAATGTTATCACAAATAATTCTAAAATCCTAGCCAGAAAGTAAATAACTTGAATTCAACTTTAGTGCTCAACACTCTTCCTCTTTTCCCACTGAGAACTTTAATTAACGTAAAATGCACAGTGTTTTTTAGTTCAGCTGGATTTTATTGATCATCTGTTCTAATATAAAGCTTCCTTCTCTGTTCCCCAAAGATGACAGGCTTTATGATACCACCACTGATATCATAGTGCCCTCCTGTAGTTTGATGGTCTGTCATGGATCCATTTGAATTACTCAGCAGCACTCAGTAGTTTAACACAGTTCAGTAGCTTTGCCATCCCATGAAGGCTGGAACAGTAAATGCATCATTGCATTCTCACTTGTGCCCTCCCCGGTTCCTCTTTCCTGAGTATGTTTTGTTCCTTCTATTGCCCAGAAAGTGCCTGTGACTGCAACTGCATTTTTTGTTCTCATCTCTGTAACACCTCATCGTGTGCTTGAGATCAGTAAATAATAATCATGAAAATGCATCTGCAAGGCCGAAATCTAGGCAAATTACTTCATTTAGCTGGTACTTGAGGCCTGAAGCACAGCTTGCAAAAACTGAGGTCGCTTCAGAAGCTTTCTATACATAATATCATAACTGCATATAGGCTTCTTAAGACCCAGTGTAATTTGGATGCTTAGGCTGAGCCTTGTCACTTAAAGACTGTTTGCGGAATGATTTTCTGAAGATATTCTGAGTGTATTTTCTGTGCTGCTTATTGTTGCAGGGTCCCTTACATAACTGTCCCACATTAATTAACCTTATTTGTCTTGACAGTCTGAAGCTGTCAGCTCTGTTTTTTAACCTGCTTTATAGCTTATCTTTTTTTTTTCCACTTTAAGCTACATTCTGTGTTCCAGTTGAAAGTGAAAAGGAAAATCAGTGTTCTTATAGTCTTCATGTAATCTCTTAAATCTAGTAGGGAATAGATTGGGCAAATGAGTCTTTTCATGAACACAGAGAAACAGCTGATANATGTTTTCTAGTAGGGAATAGATTGGGCAAATGAGTCTTTTCATGAACACAGAGAAACAGCTGATACTTGTTTGCTGTATCATTTTATACTGTGGTGTGTCTTCCTTAAAACTATTTTCCGTACAAAAAGTGTAATAAATGAGCATTGCTTGCTTAGTGAGGCATTTGGTTATATTGCTTAGGTTCCTTTTGAGTTTGCATCACTATTATATATTTATTGAAACTGAGAGCGAGCAAGTGTGCACATTAGCACTTGCAACTACCTTTCATGCAGGACTGTTGTGACACTTCTTTGAACTGGTTCAGCTCTTGCCTGTTGCGGCCAGTCTTTTTATTCTTGTCATTCTGCAGTTTCCAGTTCTTGTGGTTCAGGTCTATGGGACTTCTTTCTTGCTTTTGCGATTTTTTCAATATACATAATAAACACGTCTAGAACTTTTTAAATTTGTCACTGCACACATTAAGAGAATTTCTGTATGTTTTGTTTATTTAATATAGTGTGGGGATAACAGATAAGTGTATCTGCTCATTTGTTGGTCAGACAGTTCCAGGTGTGCACTGGAATAGTCTAGTCCTCTTTAATTAAATTGTTCTGTTTTCCTCCTTTGTAGTCTCATGTAATCATCAGGATTCCTCCCATACTCTTAACTGTTCTGGTCACTTGGTTTGCATATGTATGCCATTTATGTAACTTATTTAGATAATGTGATGAACATACTTAATATTGTTTTAAAATCCTTCTGATGATGATAGGAAAAAATTACCTCATACTATTATATGACACTGATGTTCTCCCTCTTTTTATTTTCCAGCTGTGTGGGGAAACTTTGTCAATATGAGGTAATGTATATTATTTTTGTATTGAATATCCTTATCTGAAATAAAATAGTTACCTTTCCCATCAACATGTATCACTGTATGTCAAGTAAGCAGAAAACAGAAGAGCAGTTCACACTGTTGTTGGATGGTTGCTAAGCAGCTGATACAATTTTTTAAATACAGGGTGTTCAGTCTCAGAAAGGGATGTGCATCTGCTGTAAATCTCGCCCAGGGTTTTCTCGCACTTCGACACCTTCCTTTACACAAGATCATCTTCTGAAATGGGAGATGTTTTCAGGCAAGTTGGTTAGCATAGCTGGGCACATAGGCTGGGATTCTGCTTTCCTTCATCAGAGACCTGACCCATATCTTAGTGACAATACAGGCTTAAGCATTGGAAAGTAGCAGACCATCCACTGCTTACCATAATTATGCTTCTGTGCCTAGAATTGGAAATGTGGTTCTGAGGATTTTTTCTGCTCCACAGTTTATTGGGAGAGAATCTGGTGGTTTAACTGCTGAAAAGCAAAAAATCCTGTGCTGTGTCCCCCAAAATTTTTGCACTTAGAAATAGGAAGGCATAACATATGAATGCACGTCATGCAGATTTCAGTACTGCTGCTTGCATGGAAGTGTCCTGTGGGAAATTCACTGGGAAGAGAAGGTGAAGAGAGTATGAGGGGACACTGTTCCCTACAACAAAGCCTTTGCACGCAGGGGACAGTATTTCATTGTGTTGTTCTGCTAGTAAAGGGCTTAGTTATTCTGTTACTGTGCTTACCAGCACAGGGTAAAGGAAGTTTGAGACAAAGTAGGAAAATTAGTGAATTTTCTGTGGCCTCTGATTTACCCAGGATAGCTTACCATGGGATCTGTTCTTGTCCCAGGCTGACAACTTCACTCTTCTTGCAGTTTCCCACCCTTGCTACAATAAGTGTTCAGCTGTTAGCTCAAACAGCTGCTGAGCTGCTATGCCTTGCAGATGGAGATATCATTTAGATTATCATGTTATCTCATGATCACCCACCTATGACAGCTCAGCAGCTGTTAGGTGAGCAGCTGAGCATTTCTGAAGGAAGGACAAAACCTCAGAGAGCATTTTGAGGAGGGCAGGCAGTCATGGGATCCAGTGTGTTGATTCCCTGATAAGCTGCCTTTAGAAATTCTACAATTATCTGCATCTACCTTCTTATTTGAGGAGTCCCTTATAGAGCTGTTGGGGGAAAACTTTATTTCTGCAGATCTGATATTGGGACTCAGTCAATAACATTGTCTTTGTTAGGAGGAAAAGGTCATTAAAAACTAAACTGTAGAGTGCCAGTCCTTAAGCTCCAGGATTTTTGAATAAACAATATTAGGAACCATTTCTGAGAGGGTCTTTTTTTTGTTGTTGTTGGGAAAGCATTTGAAGCAGTCACATTAATTTCTTAATATTGCTTCCTCATAATAAATTCATACTGTTAACTGGAGTGTTTTTATTTGCCACTGTTAAAAAAAAAAATCACGATTTATTATGAAAAGATGGTTCAGGGTCTGTGTGTCTCAACCTAAGAATTTACTGCGTTCTACTGATACGGCAAAATGAATCTGTTCAGTGAGATTTTTGCCTCAGTAATAGACTGACCTGACTTTAGTAACAGGGTTTTATAGAAGGGTATGAAGGGAATCATTGCTCTGACTTCTAATGGTGTGGCGTATGTATATCTGCCTAACAAAGGGCCTTCTGTTTCCTTAGGTGTAGTGACTGCAGATCCCAAGTAAAGGAGCTCTGTTTTTATTTGAAAGAACTCCATTTTGTGTTGGAAGCCCATGAATCCTCTAGTATGCAAAAAATTACTACTGTAAGGCTTGATAAATAATTCCCCTTTCAGAAGGTTTAGTTGCGGGGGGGAGGGGGAGTAAAAGAATTATGCAAACTTAAAGAAAATTATAGTTGCAACTAGACTAGATGCAAGTAGTAAAATATTCTACAGTTGAACTTAAAGAATGAATACAACTAATTAAGATATTTTACACAATTACATGCTGAATAAGACCACACAGATTTATCCAAAACACCAACTTCTTAGGCAGTCCTGTTTTCACAAGTTACCTTGACATCCTTCAGCATATAAGGTTGGCTTCATTTCAAATAAGTAGCATGTGCCAAAAGTCTCTATTGCCTATCAGATGGTTATTTAAGGTAAGTTTCAGTATAGGCATTTTCCTTGTTTGTGTGAAAGTTCAAAGTCAAAGCTAGGCACATATGCCCTTCTCTTTTTGATTGAAATTACAGTTGTGGCATTAAGAGAGAATGTTTTGTTAGCATACAGTAAATGTAGGCCCTCAAAGGACATCTGAGGCATTTACAGAGTAAAACTATACTCAAACATTTCTGCTGACCCTACATTGATGCAGTGATTAGACACTTTTCTACAGCTAGGCTGATTTTCTCTGCAAAATGAATGTCATCTTCATTTTTATTACTTTTTCCTGTGAGCTTGGTTCAGTATGTCTGTGAAATAATACTAACTTAGGATGCTATGAAGATACTGTTTTAACAGGAAAATCATGATGTTGGTGCAGTGGAGCAAACATTGCTTAGCTATGAATTTTGTTTTTTCTTTTCTTGCCAACAGGTCTCTTCAAGAAAATGGGGATCAGAAGGTGGAAAGTAAAATAGAGGAGGTTAGTTTTCTAATAGTTGTTTGTTCTCTTTTGAAGACTCAATTTCTCTTACTTCGTATTGAAAGGGATTATTTAACTCTATCACTCTATCTCATTACTCTCCATTTCAGTAGAAGCAATCAAACCATTAGATTTGTACATAAGTTTTTGAACTGTTCTTCTTTGTAGTGGAGTTACTAACGTAGATCTGTGACTCATTCCTCCCGGCCTCCCGAAACTTTTCTGGGAAGCTATTGCTCTAGAGGTAGTCTCATTTGCTGCAGAGACTTTGTAGCGCCCTCCTGAGAAGTGACTTTTTTATTGAGTATAGGACATACACAGATTCTTTCCTATGTCACCCTCCCAAAATGTTGAATACACATAAGCCTCGATAGAAATTTGAAACCTCCAAACGTACTTTGCTTTGTTGTCAACTCATGAACAAATGTAGCTGTATTTGTGATTGGGACTAGTTTGCACTAACAACGCTTTTTTTGAAATCTAGTTTTTCAAACTTTAGTTGTATAGTACTTTAAACTATCTGAATAAATATGACTGTTTCAGGAGCTATTTGCTGTTCTACAGAGCTAGATGCTTGAAGAGTATATCCTCTGTATTTCCTCTTAACATGAATATGCAGCTTATTTCAGTTCATTCCTGAATTTCCTGAATTCAAAGAATCATAGAATGGTATGGGTTGGAAGGGACCTGAAAGACCATCTAGTTCCAGCCCCCATGCCATGGGCAGGGACACCTCCCACTAGACCAGCTTGCCCCAAAGCCCCATCCAACCTGACCTTGAACACATCCAGGGATGGGGCACCCACACCTTCTCTGGGCAACCAGTTCCAGTGCCTCACCACCCTCATAGTGAAGAATTTCTTCCTTATATCCAGTCTAAATTCACCCTCTTTTAGTTTAAAGCCATTGCCCCTTGTCCTGTCACTACACTCCCTGATGAAGAGTCGCTCTCCAGCTTTCCTGTAGGCCCCCTTTAGGTACTGGAATGCCTCTATAAGGTCTCCCTGGAGCCTTCTCCTCTCCAGGCTGAACAACCCCAACTCTCTCAGCCTGTCTTCACAGGAGAGGTGCTCCAGCCCTCTGATCGTCCTCGTGGCCCTCCTCTAGACTCAATCCAACAGCTCCATGTCCTTCTTATGTCGGAGGCTCCAGAGCTGAACGCAGCACTCCAGGTGGGGTCTCACGAGAGCGGAGTAGAGGGGGAGAACCACCTCCTTCAACCTGCTGGCCACACTTCTTTTGATGCAGCCCAGTATACGGTTGGCTTTCTGGGCTGCAAGCGCACATTGCCGGCTCATGTTGAGCTTCTCATCAACCAACACCCCAAGTCCTTCTCCTCAGGGCTGCTCTCAGTCCATTCTCCACCCAGCCTGTACTTGTGCTTGGGATTGCCCTGACCCAGGTACAGGACCTTGCACTTGGCCTAGTTAAATTTCATGAGGTTTGCATGGGCCCAACTCTCAAGGCTGTCAAGTTCCCTCTGGATGGCATTGCTTCCCTCCAGCGTGTCAACCACACCACACCTTGGTGTCATTGGCAAACTTGCTGAGCGTGCACTCAATCCCACCGTCCATGTAGCTGACAAAGATGTTAAACAGCACTCGTCCCAATACCAACCTCTGAGGAATGCCAGTCGTCACAGAATTGTCTAGCTCTAACCAGCAGTATTTACAAAACAAGTTAATGGTGGTTGGGTGATGTATTACTACTTAATACCTTTTTTGAAGTGATAACCCTTAATAGCTTTCAGTTTACATGTTGTCCTAGATGGTAAATTTTGTGGGTCCTGTAGTAAAGAACCTGAAATTGATGCTGACCTAAGTGATTCTTCAAAGCATTGAAAATGCAAACAGAAGTATTGGTGGGTGATCTATATTTTTCTAACATTTCTTTTTAAAATATTTTTGAAAGGCCTAGATATGTTTTACATTATGACTTGAGGATGTACTTTAGTTTTTTAAATGTGATGTTTCTTTAAATTCATGTTCTGAGAGAATTATAGCCTTTGCAATGGAGCAAATGCCTCTGCTTCTTTATGTCCACTTAAGTCAAATAGGAATCATAACGTTGGATGTTCTTGTCATCAGGGCTATGGTACTTATAGCTTTGGATGTTCTTTTGAGCAACTGCATTAGCTTTGAAGACGTTTTGTTTTCAGTGGTAAGCTAAGGGATTTCACACTATTAGTTGTATTTCATTTTCAGTGAAAATGGTTTAAGGATTTTTTGCTTTAAGAATGCTTTAAGATATAAGTTTCTTGGGGTGTCTTCTGTGAAGCTCTTCATAAAAGACTGTTTGCCATGATTTTTGCTCTAAAATAACTTCCTATATGAATGTTTTGTGATCCGAATCTTGTCTGTTCTTTAAAGTTTAAATATTATTCCTTTATTTTAGGCTGTTGCACCTCTAAGGGAGAAAATCAAAGATCTAGAAAAAAGGTATGTTGTCTTTGCTAAGTTTGGGAATCAGTTCAAAAGCACAGTTTCTGCTTTGTATCAGTCAATTCTGTAGCTTGTAGGCTTGAGATACATATTTTGCACATGCTCTCAATACCTTTGGATTTTTGTCATATCTAATTGAGGATGGGCCCTTGAATGCCAAAGGACATTAATGCTTAAGATAGTCAGGCTGAGTAACCCCTCTTTTTCTCCCTTTTATGCCACCAGAGCCATTTGAGTGCTGTTAGTAAACTGGAGGGGGGAAACTAGACATTTCAGTCTCTCTTCACAAATAGGTCCTTCACACTCCAGCCTGGTTGCCTTTCAGCCTGAGCTTCCACACAGGCAGATTTTTTTTGTCACAAAATAAGATCTGGAGTAGGAGTGGGAACTGGCAGTTGTGACAGAGACACTGCTGCTTTTGACAGTGATACTGTTTCACAAGTGACACTGTCCATATCCCAAACAACCAGCTAGTTGATGCTGCTGCATTACAAAGGCCAAGTCTGGCCTTATCTGTGCAGTGCCAGTAAGCCTGGATGGTTACATATGGCATACTGGTGGTTATGTGCTGTCTTTCTGGAGAGGGGATGGAATCACGTTGCTCTTGGCCAGAGGTATGCTCGACACCCAGTGTTTGGAGTTTTGTCTTTTCAATGAGCAATTGACCTTCCTACCCCGCTACTCCTACTGTGCTGTAAAAAAAAAAAAAAAAAAAGTCAGTTGTCAGTTTGGTTTGTTTTTTGGTGTGTTTTTTGTTTGTTTTTTTTTTACAATTGATCTGAAAGATTTGCTGACCTGTCACATGCAATTTATTTCAGTAAGAATACTGATCTGATCACTGATCTCTTAATATAAGCGTGGACTTCGTGGGTCGATCTAGACAATTTATTGGTCACATGAAACAAATTGTAGACCAAGTCACCTGTAGTAGTTGTATGTAATACTACCATACCAATTACAATGGTGAAATTATAGAGAAATGATTTTGTATTCAGATTAAATTTTTTATGCACTCTGTTCAATTGACTTGTTTAATCTTTACTCATAGCCCAGTATATCTTCAGTTTCAGTTGTTGGTAAATCAGGTATTTCCTTCTGTCATTGCAGTAGAGGTATCCTGGTTGGCTTTTTTTTTGTTTGTTTGCAATTACTACGTTTTTCCAAATGAGCAATGCGTTGTTGGGTGAAACCGTTAAAGTTAAAACTTCTCTCAGGAGCCATCTAAATGCTTATTTCACTTTAAGTAGCATATGCAATGCATTGTTTTAATTCTTGTTTTAAATATCTAGCAAGTCCCTAGCAGTGAGCAGAAAGAATCAACATATATCCTACCTCTGTAGGAACTGATCTGGGAATTATATTTTCACAAAATATGGGCTTCTGGGCTATTATGGCTCATATCAAAATAGGGGCTCTTACTGTCGTTGGTTGTTTTCTTTTTTTTTTTTTAAACGGTGTAGCTGTTTACCTCTGCTGGTTCAACTGCATGTAAGATGTTGCTGATAATAATTTCCAAATTTTATATCTACATAAAGTGACGGTATGTAACCACTCACTAATAGATGCCTGAAGGCTGATCCTGCTTGCAAAACTTATTCTTTAGTGTCATTGTTTTTTTTAACCTCATAAGCTGATTAAAATCTGAAAGCAAGCCATCTTCATGCTTTTGGAAAGCAGGAAGTCAAGAATTCCTCAATGCTAGTCTCATGACAAAAGGTTGTTTAACGAGCTAAAGCTGGAAAGTTTTCATTAGTAATTTGCACAGCAAAAGACATTGCTAGGCTAGTGTATTCATAAAAGCAAGCATTAGGTCAAGATAAACTTAAGTTGTGGCCAAAAGATGAGCATTCTGCTGGATCAGTTCCAGACTCCTGCACGCTGCCTCCCAGCCATTACTGGTGGAATGGAAGCTGGAAGAGTGGCTGGGACGTCCCTTTGGCAGCAGTGTGACTTAGCACTGGACTATCGTAACCTTGGCCTTAAAAATGGAGGAGACTCGACTTTTTCCTTGTATCAAGTTATATGACAATTTTTTTTTTAAACTTCATAAACTTTCAAGGTGTGTTTAACTCTTGTTATTGGTGGATTTGCCCTTCTGTCACTGGAAGGCTGTTTTACATGTCTGTACTGTGCTCATACACTGCTGTTTCCCATTACTCCATCTTAAATCAAAGAAATAACGTTACTGTTAGCTACTCCGATAGCAAAGCTATAGAAGGCAAGTGTAGGTAGCTTCTAATTTCAGTCTTCCTATATGGGTAACATTGGAAGATTCTGCTGCCATATTTCCCCTGTCTATGAAACTGAAAATGGCTTTCACTCTGGGATGAAAAGTTGTCACAAATACAGAATCATCTGTGCTTTGTCTTTGAAGAATGCCTGTTGGGCCAGTACTGCAGGTTAGAAACAGAGGAGATGCTTCAGGATCAGAGAGTACAGAGTCAGTTCAGTCAGAGTCTCTTTGTGAGTACATGAAAATGTGATCTCAGGGTGAACTCCTGTCATAAATGCCTCCTGCTTGCTACATCCAATTGCATCTCTAGAATGTGGACTTCCTGGAGGAGAAGAGTAAGCATAGTTTAATTTCTGTCCGGTGTCATGCTGGTATTTAGTTAAGAATAACCTAAACTATTGAAATATTCCCAGAACTAAAATGCTACTTAAATAAATTAATTTCACACCTTCTTTCATACCTTTCACTGGAGAAGTTTGTTGCCATATGCAGAGTGCGTGCCCATGAGGGGAGAAAAAAGTGACATAAATCTGTATATGAAAGCATTTAAGGCTGTGGGCATCAATTTTGAAATTGAGAGCACCTAAGATTCATATGTCACGCAATTTTATTTTAGGATATTCTAGTTTTGATTGAATTACCTTAAAGAAGAAGGCGCAAAAAAATTAAAGTGAAAGTAGTTGAAGACCATCAGAACAATGGCAGCCTAGCCATTTTTTGAGAAGAAAATTAAGATTAGCTTTCAGACTGAATAAGGTCTCTGTTTTTAAAAAAAATAAAAAAATTTAAAAAATTGAAGCATCTTAAAAAGAGTTTCTTCAGTGTTCTGCTTGTAAACATTACATTGATTACATTGAAGCTTTAAGGAGAGTTGTTTGAAGTCAGTGTGGTAAGTTAACAGAATTCACTTTCTTTTCCAGAAATTTTTAGAAGAAATTTTTTTGCTTGCTTTTTAAAATTAAAAAAAAAAATAAATTCCATTGCTCATGTTTTACAGTTTTATTCTCTTGTGATGTCATGCCTGGCTCCAGTTCTGCTCTCAATAGAGAGAAGAAGCCAGGTGATTCATACTAGAAAATCAGTTAAGCAAAGGTTTTAAAAGCACTTCTTGCAGATCAGTGTTTATATTTTTCACAGTGCTTTGACAAAGCATAGGTAATTTCTCATGGTGGCCCAGGTAGTCCTGTAGAAAAAAAGGAGTAAGTATAGCTTTAGCAGAACTTTGAGTACTGGGTGTTATCAGAGTAGTGTTTCATATTTCAGAGACAGCTCTGTGAAAGAAGAAGCAAAGCTGAAACTTACATAATTTTTCTTCTTTGTTTTGAAATATTCTCTAGTTTCACCCAGAAATACCCACCAGTGAAATTTTTATCAGAAAAGGATCGTAAAAGAATCCTGGTAAGTTTGTATTTACTCAGGGGTTCTGCTTGGGAAATAAAAGAGTTTGGTGGAACATAATCAGTCTTACAGGATTAATTAAAGCCATGAACAGGAATAAAGTAAGTTTACCTTGGATGCTGTGTGTGCTACACAGGGTTTAGGCTAGTGCTTCACTTACCCTGTGCTGATGTTCTCAAACAGAGCATATGGATGTTAGACTCGGGCTCTGGTTTGGAGGTTTGACTTGCTGATTAAGCTACTGTTCTCTGCTTCTAATGTCTTAGACCTGCATTGCTAAAGGATCTTTGTGTGTGTGTTCCCAGATAGCATAAACTTGCAGACTGGGAAACGTTTTAGGCACATCTTGGCAGAAAGCTTGTATGATTGAATTGAACAAAATCCTGTCATAAGGCTAGAAGAGTAGCTGCTCTGCAGCACTTTTAAGAAGGAGCAGTTAGACTGAGGGATTGTACATCTCTTTTCTGTTGTGTCTGGTATTTTGAAGCATCACAGACATTTTAGGGTGGAAGAGGAGGGTAGGTTAAGTCAGGACAAGTAGTCCAAGGCATTCTTAAACTCAGCAAATTGTGCTGCGACATCAACTGTCCAGTTTTGTCTATAAATACTTTTGAAGTTAGCAGTGTCCTAAAACTTTTCTTGTTCTCGTCTGTCCTGGGCAAAAAAGAATGATTCCGCATTTCCAGGAGGTAGTGGAAATATATCTACTTCAGATATATAAATATGCAGTATGAGTTTGACTCTGCAGTAGAGAACAGAATCTAGGACAAATCCCTGCTAAAGTGCCAAACTTGACCGGTGTTCTCTTTTGCCTTGAATCGTCAAAATTTTGACGAAAATCACTGAAAAGATGCAAGTAAAAACAAATTATTGCTATTGCAAAACTTCATAAAGAGTACATTATTAAATTGCATTAGTTTGTGGTGGCCTGAAGGAGATAGATTTGTAGGTTCCCTGTTTCCTTCTTCAAGGTGGAAGGTATAAGAAGGAAGGTAACAGCCTTAATTCTGAAAGTCCTTGATAGTGTGCTCATGCATGCAACTGTAACAATATCACCTTAAGGTCCTTTTTTTGTGTGAGTGAGAAGGTGTTTACAAGAAAAAGATCAGTGCAAGCTGTTAATAGGTTATGAAGCTCTTAATACTAACTTCTAAACTTTACCACTTGAAGATGCTGGATATTTTGTTGAAGTTCAATTTCTTCAACGGAGATGGCAAGTAGTTGGGATGGGAGTGTTTTCTGCTGACCTGGAGGTGAATAGCTTTTTGATGTCTGCATTTTGTGGAGATTAAATTACTAAAGAGAAAGCTGGCCAAAAGGATGAGTGAGCTGCATAGTCATTTCTTCTCTATTGCAGTTAGGAACTAGTTCAGTGCAAATTCATGTTGGTTTTTACTAAGCCTCCTGCTCAAGTGGGCAGTTTCATTCATTTATGATGTTCCTGCTGTCATGTAGGAAAAATGTTCATTTGAGTAGTGGAAGTCAGCATATAGACGACTTGTGTAGACCTTGCATCAAATTTGTCAGGAGTAAACACAAGAATTGGCGAGCCAGGTGAAGTTTGGTAGACGATTTGTTTCATAGTTTGTTGATGCGATGTCTTTTCCCTAATCCATTCTAAATTCTGACTCTCTGAGCACAATCTCCACCTGCAGCCTGCAGATACCCACAACTCTGACATGATCAGACAAAAGTTCTAGCCGTTCTTTGCTTATACTGCATCTATTTGCAGATGATCGCTACTAGGGGTGGTATCTCAGCTAAGACTAAATACTCTGGCACTTTTCATTCAGAGGAGCTTAAGTCCATTGAACTTCATCCTGTGGTGTGTGATTTGTCTACTCGCTCAGTTCTCTGAAGTGACCAGGCTACAGGCTTTCTTATGCAAGAGAAGGATTTCTGGTAATATTATGGATGAAAGTGTTGACATAGGCTCAGTCTGTTGTGTGTTTTTTTGTTTTTCTGAATTGAATATGGTAGACCAGTAGAAGCACAAAATTAAAAAAAAAAAATATATATATGATTTCCCCCCCAAAAAAATTAATGATTTCCATATGGGACATTAGATGTTTTTAATCTGACTGCAGAGAGCAGAAATGAACCCATCTAGGAAATACACAAATCTTTAAGTGCCTCTACTGCAGGAAATTCTTAGCAATGATTGAGCCTCTCAGTAGATGCTGAAGTTACAAAGCATATTGGCATGACTAAATATATATTTTTTTAATGAGGTCTTATTAAAGAATGTCTGTTTAAGCCCCTGTTGCTGGTGCTTCAGTTCTGATATGGAAATGATTCATGTACAGTATATGATTTTGGAGATTAATATGTCATTGTGATTTACAGGAAGTCGTATTTAGAAATGAAGTATATTAACCTTGGTTTTATAAGTGATTACAGGAAGGTTATACAGAGAGCTTCGGTGAAAAGACTTTTTTTTTTTTTAATATAGCCTTAAGTACTGATTAAAAATTAATTTTTATACAGTTGTTTACCAGGGGAAATTCAGCTCCTTTTCCAGGTAGTTCGTTATCTAATACCTATGGAATTGATGTGTTAATAGAACTAATACAGATTTTATCATAAAAACTGCTTACAGATTTAAAATAAGTGGAAACTTCTTTCCAAACAAAATTGGTTTGTGCTTTTTTTTTTAACACACATAGAGTGTTGCTGCAAGCACTGCTTGGTTTGGTTAGGAGATGGGGAAGAAGACACCTTCAGTGTGTTTTGCTGCACTGAAGACATTGCAAACATTGAATTGGTCTTCTCTGTAATCCTGGAAATAGAAGTAGCAGTAAGGAATTTTGTTGGGCCTCAGTTGAATGAATAGGTTCATACCCTTGTACAGGAAACTTTGGTCCTGGTCACCACAAAAAGATAAACTCCTTGTAACATTGAACAAGACTGCCGCTCACTCAAGTCAGCATAAGCTTATGGAAATAGGATTTCTATGCGTTTATTTTTCCCATGGTAAGTGGTGTTACCTGCCAAAGGGGTGTTCTCCCTCAGTTATTGCCCTTCTTTCTGTGCTCTTAGCATTCTGCCAGAAACCTGTTCTTCCCTCCTGTCTGTTATGATATAGTGGGAGCCCTGAGATAATTGCCCTCTTTTAAAGAGGACTTCTTCTAAATCCTCTTTCTCCTTCAGATTTGTCAAGGAACTGAATCACATACTGAATCTGGTGCAGGGAAGCACTGACAAACCCAAAAGAATACCAAATAGACCAACTAAATGATTCTTTTATTAACTGGTACTTACAATGCCTTTAACACTGATAACCCTGAGTTTTTAATATGAGAAACAACAAGTGTGGGAAAACAAGAAGGCCAGGTTTTAGAGAAGAGAACAGATGTCAATCTTTTTTTCCTTTTCAGTTTTTTTTAGCTTTCTCTTTGTCTTTGTTTCTTTCCTGATTTTAAAATTAGAAAATGTCTGCTCATCTGGCTTTTTCAGCAGTGGATTGGGGGACTGGGCAGGATAAATGTTTAGGCTTTGACTAGTGCAAAATGAAAGAACTTCAGGCATCTACATCATTCTGTGCACAGCGCTTGGTCACTGTAGCACACCATCCGTGTGTCTGACAGTTTCACCACGTCCTTTTGTTTGGTTAGTTGTCACTGCAACTGAAGAATGGAAATCAAGAGCCGATTCACTTTTTCAGAATGTGAATTTGGTCATGCAGTCATGTAATATAGCAGATGCCACACTGGGCTTTTGCAAAAAAAATTCATTCTTTGAAAGTGTTTGTCATCTCTTTGTGTGTTCTTAAAAACAGCTTATGAAGTGCCGAGAAAGTGATTGTTTCCATAGATATGTCTGTTTGGATGTCTCACACAACTTGCAGTTCTACTACTTACAGGGTTGACTGCTTGAATACTGTTAGTGATTTTTTTGTTGTTGTTTACTCTTTAAAATTAAGTTGCAGAAAGTGGGGAAAAATGAAGAACTCGATTCTTTTACTTCTACTATGGAATAAGAGCACAAGATTTTAAATATTTTATTTCTGCTTATTTCTTTACAGTAAAACATCATAAACTTCCAAGGCAGGCAAATGCTGTGTGTCAGAGCAAATGGTATGAGAGGCTGAAAACAGAATGATAGGATGTGGGTTATGAATATGTTAAAACAGAATAGTTTCGGTTT
>VXAL01000523.1:428928-441390 GCA_013399475.1 Chauna torquata | reverse complement strand
TGGTCTAAACATAGATATTCTAAAGACTTCTTCCTGCGAAAGGGGGAAGGTGCTGGAGCTGCCTGGCTTCCTGTTCCCCTGATCTGGAAGATGACCATCTGACACTTGGCAAATGCCACATCTTCCATACATCTGCTAATCCTCCTCTTGCTGAATTTTTTCATTATGGGGGGTCTGTTTCTGCCTTTGAGCGTATGGGAGGAAGTATGTTGAGGCACAGACTCAATGTAATTCTTGGATAAGCAAGACCATGTCTCTGGCAAGGAAATTTTTTTTTTTTTTTTTCCCCAAGCTCTTTGCTGTGAAAGGATTATTATGTTTGAGAAAATGACTACAGTAAGCCTTTCGCATACAAATGTTTTGTATACTTAATAAAAAATAAAATNTGTATTTTTGTTGTTTGTTTGAGCACTGGTCATTATTCTTAAAGTTTTGGAAAAAAAAAAAAAAGGGAGGGGGTGAAGGAGGTTTCAGAATTATAAGGAACCTTTGGGGTTTTGTGTTTTGTTTGCATTTGTTTCTGGCTAGCAAATTATATGGCCATTTGGATAATTACATGCTTGACCGTATCTTGATGCTGAGAAAGGAAAGGTAGGTTTTTGGCCCTGTTAATCTGAATTGCCATGTACCTTTACAGGAACTGTTCCTATAGGAGCTGCTGTGCATCAAAAATTCATCAAGTATTTAAAAAAAAAACGACCTGTAAAAACAATGTGGATGGAGGTAGGGAGGCAGGAAAGTGTTCACTTCTCCTTTGAGAGAATAGGACTGGGCAGTAAGTTACTGATGGACGTAAATGCTTTTGAAGTGACGTTTTCACTCTGCAAAAATTTCACCAAAGCCTGTTGAAAAGTAGATTTAGAAAGGATTGTGAAGGAATAGGTGGAGAGAAACAATGTAAAACTCAGGTGAGAGTTCAAGTCTGTTTGCTGCTTGTGGCTTTGGTTGTCACTTGGTTTCATTTCTCTGAGCCACCTCACTGGAAGCAGTGTGCTTGCTGCTGACAGCAGCAGTGAACGGCTTCTCTAAGTTTCTTTCATAAGCTTTCAAACTACACCTTTTCTTTGGTATCGTGATAGTACTGTGCTGCAGGGAGGGGATGCTTACATCCAGAGACATGACTTGAGACATTCGTAGATTTCTTTCGTATGCCAGGGGTACTTCACATGGCAGACAGCATCCTGAAAACATCAGTAGCATTAGCAGTGTGGGTAAGGCTTTGAATCAAGCCCAAATTGGGAACTCGCTGCCCCTAGCGCTTCCTGCAACAGGCTGTCTTTGGCTATTACTCTTGTTGCTGCCGTTGGTTGTGTGCTGTGGAAAGCTCTCCTTTGATATTGCACCGGAGTTGTTAGTGAATGGAAGTAATCACTTTTCATTGATAAGAGAGCAAATAGCAGAGCAGTCTGCTACATGCAGTTGTATTTCTCTCCGCTTTTTAATGTGAGAGTAAATCCTCACCATTGTGACAACGTTGCCAAAATTTTATCCCTCTAACGCTCCGGGCTGTTTTGGCATCTTGTAGGCAGCTGGTCATCTCTGCTCTAGGTGTTAAAGGCTGTAGGCCAAAAAAAGAACCATGGCAACATATAAGAACTGGGTACACTTTGTGGCACCTGCTTGAGAAAACTGAGGGTTTCAGTGCTGACTCCTCTTTTAAAAAACAAAATAAAACCTTTCCTTTTGTAATACAAAAGGAATTATTTTCCATTTTTCCATTCTCCATTCTAATTCTTCACCTCTCAGCTACTTTTCTTGGATGACCTGGGTAGGGGACTTGTTATTTTTCTGTTTGTTAAGCATCACTATCGCTCATTTGATCTTATGTTTGATATCATTGGCATTTGCTTATCCGTGTTCTCTCTTTTAAGCAGTACTGACTAACTGTGATTCATGTTACAAAGAAGACAGAAAGACACATATTTACAGTAGTGTATTATGAAAAGCTTGCTCGTTGAGGTTTGTTGAATATTGGATACTGCTTGTATGAATGAGTACAGTTTTTTTATTTTACTGTTTTTATTATAATTAACCTCTCACCTCCATAATATCTCCAACCTGGCATTCTTATTTTATGCAATGAAATTTGTAGCCCTGGTGTGGTGAAGCTGGTCTCATGGTTAGGATTTGCCTAAGACTTCCATCATTATCTATGTTAACCAGTATTTAGGATTCTTTCGGGTTTCATGTTTAAGACTGATACTGTGTACTCCACAGTTTCTTGAGTTTTTTTTTTAAGTTCTTTAAATTTTCTGGAGTGAACTGTTCTCTTTGAAGGTCATGAGTAAAGATACACTGTTTTTCTTGGTAGCCTGTTACAAACTCAAAGTTGAGCAGTGTCAGGTGTGCTTGTTTCTTTGTATCAGATTCCATTTATGATATCTGTACCTGTCTTCTGAACTACCTTGATAGAAAAGACTGCCATGCTTGTTTTCAAAATAGACTTTTATGAATACGTGGGTACATAACTGAAAATTAAACAAGCAAGCCTGACTACTGGATGAGTAGACAGCAAAGCACAATTCATTTAGCTTAAGATAGAAATAAACCAAAGTGGAAAAAGGTAGAGAGAGAAAGAATTCTTGATTTGCTTATATATGTGGCCTTTGAACTTAAAATCTGTTCCAGCCTTGATCATCTATTCTTTCTCTGTTTCAGTTGCTAGAAATAATCGTTAAATTAAGAATCCTGGTTTCTGATCTAGTCTATACTCATGACGCATGGTGTAATGGTTTAGCTTAGTTATACTAGGCTCTACTTTTTGCTGTTGTGTGGAATATGTATTTTCTGTCAGTGATTTGTATCTTCGGGTTTGTCTACACTGTAATAACAGAAATGCAGCAAGGTAAATTTGTTGATACTGGGACTTGCATTATCTGGGAAATCTGTTGCCAGTACACAAGCTACCTTACTTTAAATTAGATTAGGCATACCTTCGCTGGTTGTAAAGTACTATCTAGTGTATAGGTAAAATATATTTCATAACTTGGGGGTGTGGAATATTTATATTGGGGTTAGTATTTTTTTAAAAAAATCCTGTATTATCCATAGTACAGCATAGAACACTTATGGAACAAATGCAATGGATAGTGGAAAAAGGACAAAAGTTAAAGGCTCATGACTTGGCATGTTCCTCAAAGTATAACTATTAAAATATAAACGTGATACTAATTTCAATAATATTTCACTGCTAAGTGGCATAAAAATAAATTATTTATTTTTCCCAAAAGTTTCCTCCTAGTATTAAAAAATGTTTCTGCCATCTTGGCTTGGGATTCCATGTGAGAAAAATATTCTGTAGCTGGTAGTCACTTAAAAACTTAAGGGTAAGAAAATATTGCATACACTTTACAGCTTTTAAATGTCACTGGAATACTTATCACTAAAATTTGTACAAGTGAAAAATCTCAACACCCAGACAGACTTCTGTTTTTTGTGTCAACAGTGTTGATATACATTATATGTTAGCTTTTGATCTACTGAAAATTCAGTCTTGTTGTGGGTTACAACAGGTTTGCAAACACATCTAGAAAGAAGTACTTGTTTCTTGACTCTAATGTTTTCTCATTTAATATATCACATGGAAAAATAATGCTTTCTTTCCTCCCCTCTTTGGCTTTTTGTAGTGGACCAGATCTATCATCTAGCATCTCCTGCTTCTCCTCCAAATTACATGTATAATCCTATAAAAACATTAAAGACCAACACTATTGGGACATTAAACATGCTGGGTAAGTGGAAATCTTTTTTCTTCTTACTTAATTTTGTTATATTTTACTATAACCCAGACAGAGTTATTAGGGAGAGGGGAGGATGGAGCACATGAGTCAAACATGGTAAAAAGTTGCTTCTTTAAGAAAAAAAAAAAATTTCCCCTCTTTGAAGGCTTTTGCACTTTTCCCTTGAATATATCTGCAGATGAACTCTGTGCAAGCTCAGCTATCAGAGCAACAGAACTTCATGTCTGAACTTGGCTATGGAATAATACCTGTGCAATAATTATAGAAATCACAGTAACTGTTAAGAGTGTTGAATTTTTATAGTGAAGTTGTGATTGCACTTCTCACCTTGGTGACTGTGGAACATTCCCACGTTGGCCATGAGTGGCTGCTCCTTTCCACCGCAGCAAATGATGTTGAACTAGGTGGAACTGCACTGGCTCTGTAAACGCTGAACTTCAAGAGCACTGCTCCCTCTTGTGCATGCCTTGGCTAGCAAATGATGAAAGGACACTTAATGTCTAGCTGCCTACTAGATAATTACAAGGCAAAATTTTCAGCTTTCTCTGTTGGTTTTGATGCTGGGAATGGGCCTATAAAAAGAAGGCCTCAAGCCTTTGCTACTTTTTCCTCTCATCTTTAATCCGTTTGGCATATGCTGCAACTTGAACTGGCTGTCAGTGATCCTGAGAGTGAGGCAAACGAATTGCTGTGCCGTAGCCCATCTCACATTTGATACGCTAGTGGGTACAATTAAGAGAGGTAAATGATTTAGATGCAGTGTGGTATTGGACAGTTGTGCAGCACAGATGAGAGATTTCTTTGATTGGCCACGCCAACTTGAAGGCCATTAGGTCATTGAAACGAAGGGTAGAGTAATCTGAAGAGCTGGCTAGGATCACCCAGACTGTTTTAACGGGGCAGTAATTATAAAGAATGGGGATAAATTGATAGTTTTTGTCCTGTAACATGTTATTCTTTGTAAGTTTCTTTTATCTGGAAAGGTTTATGCTTCTTTGACCTTTATTTAGGTGTGATGTATTAAGTTCTTGGATCTTCGTTCAGTGTAACTTTTAGTCCCAGAACTGAACTCATCATACATGTGGATGTTCTTCTACTGTTTCTCAAGTCTCCTAGCTTGAGATTGGGAGCTACAGATGTGACTTACAGCTAGATTTATCTAATGAGAGAAATTTAATTCTCTAAAAACAAGGCAAACTGGGATCACACTAAAGCAGTTGACATGACCGAAAGATTCCTGTGCTTGCTAAAATTATGTTCTTCTTTCCCTGTTTCCCAAAATGTAGGATTAGCCAAACGTGTTGGAGCACGGCTGCTGCTGGCCTCTACGTCGGAGGTGTATGGAGGTAAGAAAGATGAAAGTTTTTAGAGCTCTTGATGTAAAATACTAAAGGGTATTTACAGACCTGCTGAGGATTTTCTGAAGCAGCAAGGAGGCCATGGTGTGCTGCAGGTGAGCAACCCAGGCTACGCGGAGGAATGCGGGGAGGTTCCGTAGGAATGTTATTGGACTAACCTTGAACGGCAGAAATAAGGAACTAGAGCTCTGTTGCAATCAAAAAAGTTACCACGGGAATGCTAGCCATAATAGGCTGAGACTTGAAGTTGTTTATCTGTACGTGCTTCACCAATGAGATAATGTACGCATTCGACTGTTTGCTGCGCCCTCGACTGTTTGCTATAAGAATGTAGCTATTCAGGTAATAGAGTGAGCATGATTTAACCATATTGGTGTATGTCATGACTTCGGCCGTAAAATCCGACGACACAGACCTTTTGATGAAAGATAGAGTAGTAGATATTTGTCACTGTCTTAGCTTGATTTCTTCATCAGATGTACTCATCAATTTAAAATGTGGGCATTAATGCTTCCGTTAACTCTCTAGTCAGAGCGATGGAAGAAGGCTTGAACTGCTGTTTGTAACTTTATCTTTGTTTATGGCTCTCTTTCAAAGGGGCTTGTGGGGGAATTTTGCATGTGAACCCTAATTAAGATCCAGGTGCCATAATGAAAACTTAGGAAGAAAGATCATTTCAGTAGCAAATCTGCATTTCTTTTCCCAGTGTTCTTATGAATCATATTCTTATGATTCAGCAGTAGCTCTACTGTATGCAGCACAGTGCAAAAGACAAGGGCATAAACGCCAAGCTAAAAAAAATAGTGATGGTACATGCATGCTCTAGCAGTGTTTCTTAAAGTTTAATATTCAGCAATAGTGCCATATCTCTCCTTTCTTTTACTGTTGCTATGAAGTGAAGTAGTAAGAGAATGACCAATAGAACTGCTAGTTGGATGCCACAAAAATCTTTGATAATTTCTTGCACTGTATGACAGACCCTACGCCTAACAGAAACTTCCTGCTGTTATGAACTCCTGCTTAATGGCTAATAGCAGTGTTGCAAGGATAATCTCCATCCACAAGCACAGGCACCTGCTCGACATTAGTAGTTGTGAGTCTAGGCTTTAAAAAAACAAGAAAACAAAATACTTATCCCTGTAACAAGACGCAGTGCAGATTTCTGGGGAAAAAGTGAGGAAGGACAAAGAATGTACCTCAAGGTGTACACATTTGGTAGCATAACTTCAGTCAAGAAGATTCAAAGCAAACACCTAGGCAAGAGATCCCCTGAGATGACCAGGCAATCAAGTAAATGGCTAGAGTATGTGCAACATTTCCACTGCCTCCCTTGCCTTTGATTATGAATGATCAGGCTCCACAGAGAAAAATGGTAGCCCCAAAGACTCTTCCTTAGTTTAGCCACCTGTATTCTGGAGCATGGAACCACCAGGCAAAAGAAAACCCAAGTTTTGGAGCCTCATTGCTCTGCTGCAGTCCGCATACTGAAGCGGAAAACCTGAAACTCCCGTTGTTAGTCTTTGGTGTGTCAGTAAATCCAATGTAGCAGGAGGAATCTAGTCTCATCATACTCTGACTAAACAAAGGAAGTCGTTTTGCTGAAAAATAAAGGACAGAAAGTAAAGAGAACACTTCTGTTGGCTGTTTCCACTGTTTCAAAGCAGTGTTGTGTAGGGAGTTTCGAAGTGCTTCGTAGAGCTGCATCTGTATTAAGGGAGACAAACTGAAGTGACTTGCCAGATTGCAGCACCTTTTAGGGCCCTTATAAGAATGCTACAAGCTTTTGTAATCACGTAACACCTCTCTTCATTTTCCATTGCTGTGTGACTCTTACATGGCATGAATTCATCTGTAAGCATGTCTGTGAGCAGCATAAAAACCGGAAAGAGTTAATCGGAACTGACCATCAGAGTTTTTTTCAACAAATTGACCTGCAACAGCTTGAAAGTGGAGTAGTAATGCATGCAAACTTCAAACCCAGTAAAAATGATAAGGCAGCACAGATAGCAAAGTAGGGGAATGTAACAAAGTGATTGTATTGTTTCAAGTATATAGAGCCAGGGGGCAGGCACACACAGAGCCTCCTAGGGCTCTTTTGGTTGTTTTTTTTTGTAATTGAGGACTCCTGCGCTGGATCTAACCAGAGGATTGTCTAGCCTGATCGTGGCCAGTGATGGCTAGTAAAAAGTGCTTAGGATGAATTAGAAGAAACATAGCAACTACGTTGTGGTGCATCACCCTACTCTTTCTTTAGGAAATGTAGTACTTCTCCAGGTTGCCTATTTTTTCCTCATATTTTATAAAACTTGAAGTTGCTTTGTTTTATTTATTTCCAAATACAATAAAAAGTGCTGTCTGTGTAACCTATAATATTTTCATGGAATTCCATTAGATCGGAGTCATATACCCTTAAGGTAGTTAATCTTTGCACAGAAGAGTTGAATTTAACCCTCTGTTCTCACTCTTATTGGAAAGCAGTTGAGGGCTGTTTGCTTGCACTTTATCTTACTAGAGTCTTGCGTCTCCTATAACTGTCATTTTCATAGTTCTAGTGAATACGCTTTTAATGAATTATGATGAAACTTAGTTTTTTTTAAATGCATGGTTCAGAGAGAAGCTGTTAAACTATCTAATATCGGTGATCTACCAGAAGATTTATTATATATATATTCACCTTTTTGATAGAAGATCATTTAAGATGTTTTTTTCCCCTGTAGATCCTGAAGTTCACCCTCAAAATGAGGATTACTGGGGCCATGTGAATCCA
Organism: Chauna torquata; assembly: GCA_013399475.1. Taxonomy (NCBI): domain Eukaryota; kingdom Metazoa; phylum Chordata; class Aves; order Anseriformes; family Anhimidae; genus Chauna; species Chauna torquata. Next base: position 433,525 of record VXAL01000523.1, on the reverse strand, counting down.
ATAGGTCCAAGAGCCTGCTATGATGAAGGAAAGCGCGTTGCAGAGACCATGTGCTATGCATACATGAAGCAGGTATTAAATTTGTATCATATTCAGTGGATTTTCTGTAATAATGAAGACCACATGTAAAGCAAAACTGCAGTATGTCTATTTAGGGACAGGAGAGCAAAAGAAAATGTCTTGAGTAGTAGTGTTCATACTTTGGCTACAAACTCTGTTTTCTTTAATGCAGAAGTCTTATTGCTCCCATCTTCTGTTATTTCAGATGAGCAGTGTTCTTCAAGAAAACGTGATTTAGTCGTTTTGATAGACTTACTGTGTGTCTCAGTATAATAAATGGTTTTTAGATGGATTGAACTATGGTGACCTTACTCATTTGGAAGCCAGATAAGAGTTGCTTGAAGTCTTGTGCCGACATTCTTTGCTGAATAAGGCAATTACAGATAAATGTGGGACGTTTAGTGAGGATAATTGAAATCAGAATATATGGGTAAAAATGAGGAAGTTCTTTAATGGGTACACATCTAAGAGCAGTGTATTCTAAATCGCTTTAGAAATGTCTTAAAAATAGGTAGGTATAAATATAGCCCTGAATGAAAGATATGAATACTCAGTTATGTAATACATTTTTCAGCCAAATACAGCAACATGAGGATTAAAATGCAATTGAAAATATATTTTGAAATGATGCATGCCAGTTTCCCTAGGTTTCATAATGCACAAGTAGAAACTCCTAACCAACCCAGCACTGACTCTTTACATGCGTGTGAATCTTATCTAAGTGCTAATCAAATATTATCTTGGAGACTATTAAATTAGAAAATGTGGCACATTAAAGACAATTATATCACTGTTTCTTGGTGTTTGCAGCCTTAATATACAAAGATAAAAATGAATCAAACGTATATTCTGTAGAATTTTAAACCTCTAATTAATAAAATACCGAGTGCTTTTAAAAAAACCTTGAAAACAGAATTAAACGTAAAAGCTAAGTTTAGCTGTGGTATTTTAGTATGGTGGATGTAGCAATTTTCACTTAACTCTTCTGCCAGACAAAAGGTAATTCTTAAGGTTCGTGTATACTTTGTTCTCTTTTAAATCATTAAACATTTTAAAACATTAAATAAAGTACAATGTGGTTGTACTGCTCTTGTTCAGAATAATGTCTTCTATATTTCAGTGTAGCAGAATGTTCCTCATGGGTTTGGAAATTTGTTCACAGTTGAATATTATAGTTTTTAATGAGAAATTCTTGTGCTGTAGGGTATTGAATTTTCTGCAAGTTTGTGGTACACACTGCAATATTCTTTTAGAAGGACAACGCTGTAGGTCATTTTGAAAATCATTGGCCTGCCTCTTAAAGACACAGGATGAGTCATGGTACTATCTCATAAGTTTTATGCAGGATTCACAAAGAGTTGTAAAGGTTTGTAAGGTGGAACTGCGGTGCACGCATACAGTAACTGAAAACTCCTGATGTAAAGAAGCTCTCTGTCCTACAGGGAGCTCTGAGATACATTAGTACTTTATTACAGATTAGCAAAGTCTGTCCAAACTTGTCCCACTTTCCTGTATATTCTGAAACATTGTTGAGCTGTTTTTTTCAGAGTGTAGATGATACGGTATTACTGGTAGTGGAAACATTATCCTTTGCTAATGGAAAGATCTGACTTCTGGGAAGAAAATGAGTATTGTGCTACCGGGGGGGGGGATCAGATAGGAGGGTCCTAGCCCCCAACAGTTGGATTTACAGGATTTCAGGAAATATTTCATATTTCTAGAATCTTATCAATTAAAAAAAAAAAAAAGGAAGCAAGTAAACTTATTTCTGCATTTTTATCAGTTCTTCCAGAGTTTTCATTGTATACATTCTTGGGTACCTGACATACCTAATCATACTTCCAAAGATAAAAAAATAAAAACTAACTTCCACATTATACCTCCAGGTAGACTGTTTGAATCAGAACAGTTCTTGAAGCAATTCAAAGATGATTCTATTCACAGTTGTCAGAGTTCCTCAGTAGCCTGTCCTGAGCACGACCTTTTTGGTCCACTCTTTCTGCTTCAAGGTTGTTTTCTTCACTGTTTTGACCCTGTGAATTAAGCATTTCTTGACTTGATCTCCTGTTTACAACTGCCGTCTTTAAACAAGCTCGATAGTACTTCCTTATGAAGGAGTGCAAGGGCAGCAGGAGCGTTCAGTAATATATAAGCATTTTTGCAGAAGGAGAGGTTGGGAATTGAAATGTTTGCTGGAGAAATGCAGGGCTCACAAATGCCAGGCACGTACATAAAGTCATGTCATCCCATGTGAAGTACCTGCGCGTGTGGTTTGAGAGGATGTTTGCTATAGGCTTCCAGGAGCAGCTCTCCCTCCGTAAATTCGTGTGGGAGCATAGGTCAGCCGTGCTCCTTAGCTTGGGCTACATGTGGTTGTGGAAGTACCTACTTCTACAACATTTCTCTCCATGGGAAGCTTTAGTTTATTGCTCTGTTCATCTGGGAACTAAGTTGTGTCCTCTGATTCAGACTTAATTCCTTTCCCTTCATCCCTTTTTCAGTGCTTGCTAGCACTCCCTTCTGGAGAGCCTTTTTCAATTCACTTAATTGCCCTAACAAGATGCAAGGCTTAGTTTTGAAACTCTTATAGTAACAGCTTGTTCCATTCTAGATTCTTACCTTTGTTACTGTTCTGTGTATCCTTCCCGGTCTTTCCAGTGCTTTTTTGCATAAACTTCATATGCAGGCGTGGGACTTGCTATAGGTGTGATACGATTGCACAGCTGGTAATTTTTCTTCTCCACAGAACTTACAGTTTATTAGATTAGGTAGTACCAACATTTTCCTAAATGAACAATGTTCTCTAAACAGGAAGTAATATCTTCCTGAATATATACAAGTCGAGAGAGAAAATGTTATGGGTGTGTGCAGGTAGGAGAGGCCAGGAGGGAAGTTTAAACATGTAATATTGCAGTGTCAATTTTGTGCTTTGTTCAGGAGTTGCCATTCAGTAACTTTAAAAAAATTGTAGTTGGAATTACGGATCTGCTTAGAAGTCCAAAAATCATGTACAGTCCAACTCTGTGACTTAATTGAAATACCAATCAGAATCTTGACAGTACCTGCCTGGCAGGAATCTTGTACGTTTGCTTAAGCATGTTGTAAATACAAACACGCATCATTTTAAATGCTTAGCATATTAAGGGTGTTTTGTGAACTAGATTTAATGTCTCCTCTTATACCATTGATCTGCTAAGAAATTCTCCAGACCTGAAGCAACACTTCAGCTCACCATGGCAGGGAAATTTTTAATCGTCTTCCACTAGTTTCATCCCTTTTTTTTTTTTTTCATACTGACTGTGCAACTTTGCAAGCTTCAGTGGTAGCAAATGGGCTTAGTTTTACATGATATGAAGAATTTTCGAATCGCCTTAGAATAGCTTAGGTCTTCCAATTAAGAATTCCATCAGATCCCTTTCTCAGCATATAGGAGTGAATTGAGTTATTATAACCAGATATTAAGTATAACCTTCTTTAAGTGGACAAGGTTTATGGTCTACTTTATAGAATATTCTATAATCAGGACTGTGAAGACTCAAGAAGACAAAGGCAAATTAGAGGTAAAGTTTGTTTTAGTAATGTGAGAGGATAACGCACACAAACTGATGTTGAAATCAGTTAATTATAGAAGTGCATTGCATTTGCAACTCTAGGGTGATTTCATGTTGTATATTGAGTTGCACATTTTTCTCTAATCTTTAATTCACAAAATGAATTGGTTTCAGTAATCATAAAAAGCCTTGATGTAAAATGTAGGGGTAATGAAAACTGTTGATTGAATTGCAACTGAAAAGGCAATCAATAGTAAATAACCATGTAGTTATTGAGTAATTAGATAAAGAACACAGCTGTGTTGGAATAAAGCAGTTATCTTCTAAGTGTCTTCTGGGAGTTTATCCTATATTCTCTAATTATTGCTGGTTGTCTTTCTTTGACATTCATGATTTTTTTTTCAGCATTCTTTTTTGGTGTTGTCGTATGAAGTTTGCTAGCAGTTTGCTTAAGAAAAGATGCAGAATTGATGCTTTTTGTGGAAGAATGGAGTTAGATTACTTGTGGTTCTGACAGAGTAAGGGGAGAAGGGGGAGGCATTGCCTATCATCATGGCCCAGAGAACAGCCCTTTAATACCACAGGTGATGGTTATTGTTGGATCCATACTAAGCCAAAACTGAACTGTAGTGTTGAGGGGGGCGGGGGGGGGAACAAACCCGTGATCTCTTTACCTTTTTGGAAGCCACACATAGGAGTTTCACATTCCGGAACAGTAGTGAGGCAAAGGTTGGAGCAGGAGTCTATAAGATGCTACAGGCAATCAGCTACCTCAGGCACTGCCTCTAATGTAGGAAGGAAGCGGTGATATACTGCAGCCACTCTCATTGCTGACTGACCCCTAAAGTGCAGGTGTCATCACCACAGCTAGTATTCTGTTGTTACGTACCAAGTCAGTGAAATTCAGAAAGAAAAAAAAAATGAAAAAAAAAAAATCCACAATTCCTTTCCTCTGCAAAGTTTGAGAGGTCATACACTCACAGTGG
>VXAL01000523.1:395940-418155 GCA_013399475.1 Chauna torquata | reverse complement strand
ATACAGCCAGGGTAGTTAGTTGTCCAGAGACTGCTTTGATCTTTCCATGTGTTCGATGGTGCCCTGGATTTGGGACTGATTTGTAATGCTTTGTGGGATAGAAGAAATGTATGCAAAAGGCAAGTCCCTGAACCAGTCCTTTCTTGCCATGATCCTTCTGACGTTACAGTGCCACGGGCAGTCCATTAGACTTCATATCAGTCTGCCCACATCTATTACAGTATCTTAAAACAAAGGAAGTGCATGGTACAAAAATGCACATGGGATTATTTTATGTGCTTTTTTCCTTTCAAAACATCCAGGAAATTCCTGTCGAGAGTTTCATTTTCTTACCCGCTCAGGCATCTCCCAAAAGCTGGAGGTTGAGGCTAGTTCTGTTTGTTGCAAGACTGTAAGCAAATGGAAGCAGGCAAGATGATGGAGCTTCGTGCTTTGAGACTTTTTATCCTTGTAGGACTTGCTTGTATCAAAATATATATGTGTATGTGTAACCGTATACTGATTTGTCAGGATTGTGTGCTTCCAGGGTAGCATTCTGGGGCATAAAGTCTGAGCCTCTAAATGATGTTTGGAAAGCTTATGTAGCCTATAAAGGGTAAGAAGGTACTTCCATCTGTTATGTTTGCTCCCCTGGTGCATGTAGTGAGCTTTTGCCACATTTAGCCTGTAAAACAGTTTTTTCATTCACACTTAATGTCTCAAGTTTTACTGAAAGTAGTCCTGTAATCTTTTATAACTAGAACTGAATGAGAACACTAACTGGAGGTTTTATGGAAACTTACTCTGTTACTAAATATGGAGCAGTTACCGTGTTTTAAAACATGCGATCCTTGGAATATTTCAGACCATCAGTAAGATAAGTCTGGAGTCAGTGCTGTTCTTTGGGAGGCAATATTTAAGTCTTTTATTTTTTTCTGTTGGAACTGCCATGCTGTCTAGACTTGATCAAGAAAGTAATAGAGGATAAAATAAAGGATTTTGCCCAACGTCACTGTTCCATAAGGAGTAACTATCTGCCACTAAAAATAACTGAATATGAGAAAAGAGCTAAGGGGAGAGTTGTTCAGCTAAACAGGTCAATTAAAATGAATTATCAGCAAGTAGTTGAGAGCAAAAAAAATTTTTGCCCTTGTATTATCACAGAAATTGTCTGACGGGAATACCTAGTGTTTACCTTTTTAGAAACCACAAGCGTTCAATCTCTTGGTTCAAAGTAGTTGTTCAGATGGAGTAAATTAATCTCAGAAAGTGAAGACGGTCTTTTTAATTACCTGCCTTTAAGAAATTACAGCCTATGCAAACATGACCATCATTGCAGTTTGTTGCTGCAAAGGAAGAATTTGTTAAGAGAAACCGAAAGGGGAAAACTACATTGTATTTTCCAGCCACTACCTGCGGGTAGGAAAGGTAGCCACATGGGTTACTTTGCAGAAATCAAGCACAAATGACTGAGTTGTGTAAAACTTACCCCATGAGCTAAAAGAAGGCAAACAGGAAGCTCTATACATACATAAAATGTGCTTCCTCTTTGCTTTGAGAAGCCATCAAGCTGTCACTGTGCTCTGTTGGTACGTTTCTCTCACAATGAGTTATTTGGTAAATTCTTAAACCCATAAGCGCTTAGGATCTTACCCAATGCCTACCGAAATGTGAATTCTTTGGACTTTGAATCTGCCTCAGACAACAGGCTTATTAGCAAGTGACAGATGATGGCTTGTATACCAATTGTACTGTCTTTCCTGTCCCCTAAGAAAACAAACATGCTTTCAATTCTGTCCTTCCAGAAAGCTTTTCTGTTGTAGCCAGTTGGTGGTAAGATGTATGTGTCCCCACTTAAATATGCCTGCCGATAGCTTTCAGAATTTAAGTATTCATGTTCTAGGGATTTTAGTTCTGCACACACTTAAACAGTTAAAAAAAAAAAAAATTGTCTGATACTATTACGTACATTTTAAGTATGTTTTAATGTCTGTTTTGAACTTAAACAACTTGCTTGCTCCGAAGTGTCAACACGTAACCAGAGAAAACTTTTTTCCCCCCCACTAAGATTTTGAAAAAAAAAAAAAATCTGTCCAAGTGATTCTGGGAGTCATATCCACTAGAAATCAATTCTACCTCCCATTTCCCCAGATAGTAGTATTTAGAGAGTCCCATGATTGTTGTTGTGTCTTGATTCCTTGAAATGCTTAGAGCTATTTTTTTCTTTCCTACTTTTTTTTTTTAAGAGACCATGAATGTTTGGTGATCTCTTTGAAGTTGGCTGTTTTTAAAGAGCAAATAAAAATTGCTTGTCATGACCACATCTTAGTATTCTGAGTTTTCCTTTAAATATTTGGTGCTCTTTTCTGGCTGAGTACATGCTGCAGCCTCTTTCAGTGTTCCAGAGGAGGACAAAGCCTCACTCTGTCCTACACCCCTAAGAATGTTTACTATGTCCAGAATTCTGGATTAATGAGATGCATAAGGGTATATTTGCTGGAGACACTTAAAGAACAAAAAGACCTTCAAAGAATTATTGCTTTGCTAAAAGACTCTGCAAACACATCTTTTTCCACTCCTGTAATGCAGAGCTTGTGTCTCAGGTGCTTCTCCTTGGGACTTTTTACTAGGATGATGAGGAAAAGATAATTGAGCTAGAGAGGACCTTTATAGTTCTGTAACTTCTCTGATTTTCCTTTGTTTTAAGGTCTATGGACCTGGAACTCAGACGAGAGCTTTCCAGTACGTCAGGTAAGCCTTGTTCCTGCTGTCAGGTATTTGTTTATTTCACTTGATGATTCTTTGAGCTTGGCTACTTAGTTTGCACTTCATTTTAATCAAAGAAAGAAATTATTTTCATTCTTAGCGCAGCTTCCCTTTCAGAAGGGAGACACTGAAGTTTTTAAAAACACCAAGAAACAATGCATTAGTTGGTTTAGAGCTTTGAATTAAAATATTGTGTTTTTCCGTTAAAGGGACAGCAAGTACTTGGCAGGTAGGTTTTTAATGCTGCTTTAAGTCTGAGCAGTTTGTAAGTCCTTGCATTTTAATGCAATACTGCCACCTTGTGTCTTCGGGGGTGCTGTGGTCAGTACGTGTGCTGTATATGCGTGTGTTCCCTTCTTGGGGAAGGAAGAGGTTGAGGGGGTGTTACTGTAGATAATGTTTGTAATGTAAGCAAGACCAGAATGTACTTTCACTAATAAAAAGTGATTTTGGTGTTTAGAATATTCTCTGCTGTCTTGCAAGCTAAATTTCAGGACCAGGCTTCTGGGTTAGTCATCCTGCACCTGGAAATGATGTTCTTTCCCTCTGCTGAAAGTAGTAACAGCATTGATAGAAGCTACAGAGACCTCTATCAGTTCAAAAGAGCCACTCCTTTCACGATTATAAGCTATAATGAAAGAGATCTGGATTTGCATGTCCAGGGATGAGCTGATAAGTTTGCTGCTGATAACCCAAAATAACTTTAAGTTACTTTTATGGGGGGAGGTAGCACCAAAATACTCTTTTTAATAAACTTGTCTTAACATTTTCCAAAAGTGAGAAAACAATTCAGATAACAAACTGCAAAGGTGGTGATGGTGGCGTCATGTGCCTCTGTCTAACAACTGTTTGAAATATGTTGGAAATGGGCTTCTAATAAGTTTGGGTGCTGGAGGAAAGAGGAAATATTAATTGTTTCTGAGCAACTTAGTTTTTCTTGATTTTTCTTTCATAGGCTCAGAGGAATTGTAGCCATTATATCACAGATGTAATCATCACCCTTTAAAACTAACCTTTACTTCAGTGTATCTTAAAACAGGGACAGTGGAACAAATAACTAAGGAAACATGCACACATTGAAATATATGTTGTAAATCTGATTTCAACATTTCTCAGCTGACTGATCTGCTTTACTGGAGCTCTGAGGAGGCAGCTCTCTTTTTAGACAAGAACGTTACTTATAGGGAAGTGGAAATTGCCTCAATCTGTTCTTCCCTTATTATAGTGATCTTGTGAATGGGTTGGTGGCCTTGATGAACAGCAATGTCAGCAGTCCCGTCAACCTGGTGAGTGTGAGAGTTCCAGTCTACTGTGTTTACTGTGCAGTAGCCAACATCACCTCAGTTTTTCTCCTTGTCACTGATGCTGATTTCTAGAAGAAATAAATGGAGCAAAAAAATCTTTTCATTATTACTAAACCCTGTATTCTCATTTATAAATAAGGATATTTAGCCCCTAGGTGTTGAAATGTGATAGGTTTCAAGAAAATGAGAAATCTGCTAAAGTTTTTTGTTCGTTTTCGCAAGGTTCATGTAATTAGAATATGAAAGAAAAAAACACTGCAAGATGCAAAATACACCAGGAAAATAATTGAACTCGACTTTTTTTTTAACTGAAAAAAGCACTGAAGAATTATTTAGGTTTGAACAAATAGGAATCACTTCATACTAGCTTTGATTGGAAGAAAATGAGATAGTGTTTGTGTAATTTTCTAATATTGATTAAGGTTGTTCAGAACTTAACTTTTTTAATAGGATTTTTGCTTTGTACCATTTGTTATCACATTATCTTCAGCAGAGGATGTAAGAATAGAGAAAGGATGCATATGCCAGATCATATCTGTGTATGTCAACTTTTGCCAGATCAAGTACTCAACTCTGCAGGGCAGTTGTTCACTAGATTTTTCATTTTTTATTGTGGCCATAAGTTCATTTCTGTGTTTCTATCCAAATGCTGATATTTTTTAACCCCATTGCATGTTTTGCCTCCAGAAAATTCAACATTTAGATCTGTATGTAACTAAATGTTCAGATGTAGGTCAAGTAAGATGTAGTAAGAAGTATATTAAAACAAGCAATGCTAGGGATGTAGGGAATTGAGTCTGATGAAGATGAGCTAATGCTAACGGGGATCTTTCAGCATTTTATTCTGAAATGTTGAGATTGCTTCTCATGTGCAGGTTTGTTGAAAAAAATGTGAGAGTTAAAGTCAATATTGTATAGGAAAGCAGGCAGCCCATATATGTGTTTTTATGCAGGATGTGGTAAACTCAGAAGCAATTGTTTGCAGCAAAATTGGTTGCTCCAATTTTAGGTGAACTGAGAACTTAGCATACTTCTTTATATGAAGTCTTCATTATATTTTCTGTCTTCAGCTCAGCAAAGTTCTTGAGTCTAGACTTTGAACTGATGGTGTGGGTGTGTGGGCTGCTGAACTGGTGCACATGGCTTTACTGTGATTAAAATGTGCATTTGCCCATTCTCTACATACCGATTTTTGGGTATCCCCATACATACGTTGAATTATCAAGGCAAATGTGATGGAGGACAACTTTTCTAAGTAATATTCAGCTTGTCAAAGAGTGGAAATGAGGTGTAATGTTGGTTTTGTTTTTTTGTTTTTTTTTGTTTTTTCAGTTTAACATGACCCTGTTAGAATTGTCTAATGTCAGAAAACTAACATGTTATGGTGTTCAATTCCTATTATAATGAATATTCCTTCCTTTTCTAGGGAAACCCAGAAGAGCACACTATCCTAGAGTTTGCCCAGTTAATTAAAAAACTTGTTGGTGAGTATAAGTAATTCTTCAGTGAAGCTCATGAAATACTTATTGTTGTTAGATGATTATTTCTTGATTAGTATATGTAATACATGGATAATTTAATTGATCTTTGGATTTCTTAATAACTTTATCAAAGTCAATTTTATCCTGACCATATAAATAAAGATTAGCCAGGTAATCCAAATTCTCTCAGCTGTATGTAAAAGACTGCATGAACAGTCAAATGAATGCATTCTTTGTGTATCTGTGTGATCTATACCAGTAATTTTATCTGAAGTTTATACAAGTTACTAGATAATTACCTGAAAGTGAAGAGTCTTCCTCACTGCGTGCTGTGAAAAAGTCTTATAACATCCTAGCTGAAATATGGATACTTCAGCAAGGTGGTTCTTCACGATCATGCAGGTTGCTTTGCAATTACCATTAAAAAGCCTCATGCTGTGGCGACAGTCTCTCTACTTTTCTTTGATCTACCAGTGACTCGTGCAAGGGCTACCAGCACCTCCCTTGTATGTGGCTTGGAAGAAAAGACTGTGACTTTCCCTTCATACTTGCTCTGATATCTGTAGCAAATCAGAGCTCTCAAGAATGGAAGAAAATGGCTGTGCGCAGTCTTCTAATGTAGCTTCCTCATGAGATGAAACATGCTGGTGCCATTAGCCAAGGGTTTTTAGTCTGTAGATTCCACCAGTGCTTCTGAGGGACCTATAAAAGGTGACTGAAAAAGACAAGTTCAAACATACAGTACAGAAGCTAATGCATGTGATGTTTCTAATAGAGGACTGTCCACACTGGAAAACATCTATGAGTCCACAGATCGGGGAGGGAAATTGAAAATCACAGCACCAAACCCATCTGGAAGATAAAAATAATCATTACCCTGTCTGTTTACAAACAACTTGACCTGTTTCAGTCTGCCTGGAGAGGCGATTTAGTTCTACATCCGTAAAATCTCACAGTAAGATGGCACATAAAGTGTTTGCTGGTTTTGATTAAATAAATTGTCCTATCCGTTTGTTGTTATGAGGAAAGACAAACACTATGTATATTTAACGATCAGACTGATAAGTATGGGCAAAGAACAAGTGAAGTCTTTTTGCAATGCAAGAGCGCTCACAGAATCACAGAATGGTTGAGGTAGAAGGGGACTTCTGGAGCACATCTGGTCCAACCCCCTGCTCGAGCAGGGCCACCTAGAGCAGGCTGCCCAGGACCATCTCCAGATGGCTTCTGAAGATCTCCAAGGAGTTAGACTCCACAACCCCTCTGGGCAACCTGTTCCATTCTTCAGTCACCGTCACAATAAAAACGTGCTTCCTTAGGCTCAGAAGGAACCACTTGTGTTTCAGTTTGTGCCTGTTGCCTCTCATCCTGTCGCCAGGCACCACTGACTCTGGCCCCATCCTCTTGACACCCTCCCTTCAGATGCTTATACCCATTGATCAAATCCCCCCTGAGCCTTTTATTCTCCCTGCTGAGCAGGCCCAGTTCTCTCTGCCTTTCCTCATAGGAGAGATGCTCCAGTCCCTTCATCATTTTCATGGCTTTTCACTGGACTCTTTCCACTATGTCCATGTGAGGGGAAGGAGCACCTCCCTTGACCTGCTAATGATACTTTACCTAATGCAACCCACAATACCATTGGCTTTCTTTGTGGCAAGGACACACTGCTGACTCATGTTCAACCTGGTGTCCATGGAAAGCAGAGCTGCTTTCCAGCTGGGTGGCCCCCAGCATGTCCTGTTGCCCGGGATTGTTCCTCCCCAGCTGCAGGACTCTGCACTTCCCTTTTGTTGAACTTTGTGAGGTTTCTGTCAGCCCGTTTCTTCTAGTGTGTCAAGCTCCCTTTGTATGGCAGCACAGCCCTGGTACTGGTGTACCAGCCCCTCAGTATTGGCCAAGTATTAACCCCTGGGTTATACCACTAGTTACAGGCCTTCAACTGGACTTTGTGTCACTCATCACCATCATCTGGGCCTGGCCACTTAGCTGTACATTAGCAGCTTGTCTAGAAGGATCTTATGGGAGACAATGTCAAAAGCCTCACTGAAGTCAAAGTAGATGCTCTCCCCTTATCTACAGAGGCAATTATTTCTTCAAAGAAGGTTATTCAGGTGATCAAGCATGACTTCCCTTTTGTAAATCCATGCTGAAATCTTTGTGAAATGTTTTGTGAATCCATGCTGTTCTAGGACAGCTGGGTGACCCAGCTGTTGCATACAATGCAGCTGTGTCTGTGGAAAGCATTTCAATGGTAGAATTACAAAGCAGAAAACTGCAGGAAGACCTAATGGTTTAGTAAGTAGGAAAGACAAATGCAAAAGCATAGTGAATTGCAGATGATAATGCACAGTCTCGTTTGACAGGCAGTGGGAGTGAAATCCAGTTTCTCTCAGAAGCACAGGATGACCCTCAGAAACGAAAACCTGACATCAGAAAAGCCAAGTTGTTGCTTGGCTGGGAACCTGTGGTACGTACAGCTGTATTAGTGTTGTGTGCAAAAACACAGGGAGGTGGGAAGGGTGGGGGAGGACCACATGATAATGATATCTTTCAGTTTTCAGAATATCTGCTTAACACAATCTCCAGGACAGTTTTTAAAAGACTGTAAAGTGCCTAGAGTGCCTCATATGTTGCTCTAGCTCATGATTCAGGAACTGCTGGATAAAATTGCATGGCTTACGACATGCAGAAGAGCAGATTAGCACTGACATTTGTAACAGACTTAAGTAGAAAAAAAAAATACTTTTTTGGATGGGCATTTTAACTTTTAACTTCACACGCGTATTATGAAGTGACTACCTTTCTGTAAGCCTGACGTATTCGTTGAAATTCATGGTGCATAGTTATGAGAGCCTAATGAGTTTGATGTTGCTGCTGCTGTCCTCATTCCTGTTTTGCTGTGGTAACATGTATTGTGAAAGGAAAAGATTGTTTTTAACTTAATCAAAATATTTTTAGAAAATCTGTGGAGTAGGACTGTTTTTAAGATGATTGATAACAACATTTCAACCGAAACATTTGTTTGGTTTAGTAGGGAGAAATATGAGAATCGAATGTTCTGTTTCGTTAGAGTTCATTTAAAGGGAACTCTGTGAAACTCAGGCAAAGCAAAATGTGAAGCTAATCAGAGAGAAATGACTTTTTTTTAAAATTCTGGTGGACAGAACTAGACCAGAATAAGAAGCTCTTCTTTTGGGCTACAGGTATCACATGTAGAGGTGTTCAGGGCTTGTTCTGTGTATAGATAAGCTTGGAACATGCTCGGGGTTAGTCAGACGTGTCTTACCACCCACAATAAAGTTTGTTCACCTGTTAAGCTTGGTTATTGGCCATCTGAGGTAGTCAAGATTGTGGTTATTGTGCGCAGCGGATATGCAAGAATTGCAAAATGCTCGTGATCCCTGTTATTTTTCCTTCTCAACCTTTCTGGTGAAGTTAACTGTGCGAGTGTATAACCAAGCAGAGTTAATGATAAGAGCTGGTTTGTTTGGGGAGGTAAGGCGGCCTATTTAATCCCTAGAAAGAGCATGACTTTCTTAGCCAGCTCCCCATTCTAGCTAGTACAATGGTTTGTAGGCTTTTTTGGATTTTTTGCGTACAGAAGTCTTTCCAGGAAACGTGTGAACCCATCTAGTAAATTCAAGCCTATTAATAGAAAAAGCTCCAGACCCTTTTGAAAGGATTCAGAGACACCAGATATTAATAGACTGTGCTTCAAAGCACAAGGAGGATGGAAAGTGTTAGGATCACAAAAGGCTTAAAACAGTTAACTTTTATACTTCTGACCTTCTGTGCAGTCGGTGCCAAAATTTACTCTGAAGTAGCAGCACAGTATTGGTACATCAAGTTGTAGGCACATAGTTTTTGTGCTACTATTTTATCCTCCTGTATTGAAGGTAGTATCAGCAAGCATGTCAGAGCTTATGGCTCCTGAGAAAAGTGGATAATATTTCTGTTGTTCCGGTCTACAAATTGTAGTGTTTAAATATAGGCATATAATATGAAAAATTTACAGTTATTTTTATAGGATTTAAGAATATCAGGTGAGATACTAGATGATTTGTATCCCTTTTTTCTTTATATTGATGTAAACAATGAAAAAAACCCTACCACCTTTATACCTTTCTGTGGTATACACCATTCTGTGAGATTCTGCAAAAAGTGATAATAAATAAAACCAGAAGGGGTTTAAATGTCTGTGTGCTTGTGTCTTTCAATGTATAATGCTCAAATTCTGTAAATCTGTTTTGACACTAAACAGACCAAACATAACTGTCTGATGTGAATTATATCTGATGTTTAAAAGCTAACATGCATTAGCAGTGCAGAGATGTAACCAGTATGTGGTGCTGTTAATGCTTATATTGGCAAAGAATTAAAGGACTTTCTAGCAGTCTTTTAATAGCTGTATTAAAAAGAATACTGTTGTGAAAAGAGCTGTTGCGAACTCAGAGTGATACAATTCTCTCATTTTTGGGAACAGGTCCCATTGGAAGAAGGTTTGAATAAAGCAATTCATTACTTTCGTAAAGAACTCGAATATCAGGCGAACAATCAGTATATTCCCAAACCAAAACCTGCAAGGATGAAAAAAGGAAGAACAAGACATAACTGAAGACTGTTAGTTGGACAGGAAATGCCCTGCTTGACATGTGACGGATGTAATTTTTTCTTTTCTTTTTTTTTTTGAAAGAGACTTTGAAACAGGTATTATGAAGAACAAACTGGAATTTCATTCTGAAGCTTGCTTTAAAGAAGTGGATGTGCCTAAAAATAACAAACAAATATTCCCCTTCCCCTGCGAATCTTGCCTTGCACTTTTTAAATCTGTCTTTTTATGTAAAATAGAGTAGAAGCATCTTTTAGTATCTTCAAGTTTTATATCTTGCTGTGAGATCATTTTGTTGTGACTGTCCTTGACAGTTTTATTTACTGGTTTCTTTGTGAAGCTGAAGATAAACACAAATGGGATGGAAAATGCCAATTTATTTATAAAATGGGTACTATAAAATATGAGATGTTACTATGCATAAGAAAAAAGCTAGTGCTATTGTCAGATGAGAGACACTGACATCTAGTATAGAGGAGATTAAAAGAATTCTGTATGAGAGCTTTATGTATTCTTTAAATGAGAGATTTTTTCAAAGGTTTAGTTGTACACTTGAATTTGAGATATTTTCATTGATTACCATGGATAAGGATATTTTGAATCACTACTGTGTTGTGTGTACTCTGGGAATAAAGTTAATGTATTATTGGTTACAGTGGTTGAATATGCTATTTTAATAAAATATTGAAACTTCTGTTTACTAGTTTGTGTTTCACTGTTGACACATCTCTGGCATTACACGTCTGTGTATATATTAATTAGAAAGTGGTAGTCTGTAAATAATTGGCTCAAGGTTAATAGCATTTGGTTTTGCATTGCTTGTCTCTTAATAGCTACGTAGGAAAGGATGCAGGATGTTGAAATAGATTAGACAAAAACATCATGATTTATTCCAATTCAGGCAGTTGATAGTGATGCAGTAGTATAAGATTTTCTTTAAATCACAGGATCTAACTTCAGCCTCCCTAACTGAGGAAATGTGTCTATTTTAAGCATTTACTGAATTGCCAGTAAACGCTTACAACTTTGATAACTATGCATGTCATCCTAAAAAAAAAAAAAAGAGAGGAAAAAAAAAGAAAGAAAGAAAAATAAAACTGTAATAACATCATCCAGTTCCACAGTGCCACATACCAAAGACAATACCTAGGAGGAGGAATTGGTGGAGGGTTTTTAAAAGCTATTTTGGCTTAGTGCCACTCAAAATCGAAAATCATAAATCTCATGAAGCAAAGTGACTCGACTTTATCTCATTAAAACTTGATGTTTCATTAGCTTTTGAGGAACGGATTCTTTAGGTTTTTGAGGTCTGCAGGTTGATGGTCAAAGTGGGAGTTACCTGTAGGGATGACCTGATGCCCAGACCCGAGGAGGGCTCTGGGGACAGCGTGGTGTTTAGGTCCACCGAAGCCATCCTAACCTCCTGGTGCTTACAAGGCTTGGAGGTTCATCCAGCCTGTCTGGCAAAGTTTCCCAGGACTTCAGAAACGATGGGGCTGCTGTGCTTGTTTGTGGGCCCCATGTGGACCAGGGCTGCCGTGATCCTTGTGAGACACAACAGTGTTCTCCCTGCTTACATGTGCAGGTTTTCTTCCAGTGGAATTCTGCCGTGCAACTAACATGGAAGGCCGGGGAGCATTTCCCTGTCTGCATTGAGAGAGAGCCGCCTGCCTAGCATTTAGTTACTATACATTGCCTCCATTGTTTCACAGCTGAGCAGCTTGGGGTCTGCTTTTCACTTCAAGCCTTTTTTTTAGATAGTTGATCTGGGCATTTATTCCGCGTTAAGTTGCCTGAAAAGTACATGGTGGTATGTGTGCTCCAAATGTGCCTTGTCCAACCTATCATTACCGATATAGTCACAAATCACTACCTCTCCATATACTCAAAACCACAGCTGGATACAAGTGAAAGTAGTGCCCACTCCTTTAACAGTTTTTTGGCAAGAACTATAAATCACCTCCCAGCACAGTGTTTTTAACCCTTAAACTCTAGATTGTATTTGGGGGAAGGTATTCTCCTTGTATTTACTTCTCATTCAAATTTTGCCGTTGGATGCCACAGCATCTATGAAGAGGAGGTGCGCAAGGGTGCAACCCTGGCTCCAGCATTTAGAGCAGCCATTGAGAATAAACAGGGTTGTGGGTACCAGCTGTTACTTCCAGGACTGTTTTTTCATTTAATTCAATGACTTCAGTGAAAATGTGTAAACTACACTGGAACAAGCGGGCTTCTGGAGACTAGCACAAAATGTGCATTCTCAAAAATAAAATCCCTCAGGAAGTCTGAGCGTTTGGATACTACAAATATGCATTTAAAAGCTTTTTAGATTACTTCACAGCCTGACCTCCTTCATAGAAGGAGCAAATCAGTCAGAGGGCAAATGGCTGGTACTGATACAACCCATTTGCTAGTATGTGGCATGCCTCCCACAGGGCCTGAGTGACAGGCTATCGATCTGTTACTTTCCTTGTACTATTTCTAGCTTTTGTTTCAGCGGTTCCTGGTTCAGTTCCTGTATTCTTTCTATATAGTGTCTTCTAGAAACAGTGGCAGAGGTGGGTGTTGCCCTTTGTGTTTGAAGCCGGTGACTGGCTTTCTAGCCAATTTGAAAAGCATGAATCGTGGGTGTTAAAACAGCCTGCTGGTGCTTAACACTGAAAGTCTAGGATAATTTCAAGTTTTGTTTGGTCTGAGTCTTTCAGAAAGCTGTTGAAGGTTTGCATGTTGATGCTCTCTGTTCCCACCTGGCATTACGCATTCAAGTAGGAGAAGGAAGGCATCAGCTGTGCAGGGACCACAGGTGAGAAACAGCTGCCGCCTCTCCAGCAAAGCCGCTTCTGATGGAGGATGGTGGAATACAGCAGTGGCAGTAGTGCAAGTTTTGAATCAGGATTGGAGTAAAGGAAGCCAAGCCGTGTTCTCATCTCAATGCCTGAACACCATGTTGTAATTTTTTTCAGGAAATTTGGGAATTGGCATTTTCTACTGTCACCTACTCAGGCAGGCAGGATAAAACTAACATGACCAGATTTGAGGTGCCTATTTACTCACAGCGATCTGCACAAAAGAGCAGTTCAGCCAGCATTGGATGCAAGTCCTCCTGTCTTGGTAGGGAACATGCAGCGTAGCAGAGGTCCGTGGTGAACCAGCTTGGTGCTGGCAAGTGAGATCGGTTTTATAGAAGGAGAGGTGTGCAAGGCATCCACTCCCGTGGATTCCTTGAACTTCACAAGGAGAACCACTCTAGCTGCCTGGAAGATAGCACAGTGTGAGGTCCACAGCTGGATTTCTTTTCACAGGATGTACTTTTATTTCTGCACGTAGGGGTGCTCAGAGCTCTGTAAACCACATTATTGGTCCACAGACAAGCTACAGCGAGGCTTGCAGACAATCTGTTTTAAGTAGTTCCATGAACATATAGTCTAGAGAAGCTTCATGTCATACCTTTAGGTTGGATTTTTGCTCTGTGGGGAAATAGTCGTCTGACAGTCTTTTCTCGTGTCTGGGGTGCTTGCAGCTTATCCAAGATTCTGGTTTAGCCACCATCGAGCTAACTGCCCTCTGGGCATTTATAAATGTCTGTCATTTATTTTTCTGAGAAACTTTTACAAATATATATTTGAAAAAAATGTTCACTTCTGTCAGATATGTTTGGAATTTGGTTTCAGAGTTGAAGCAGGGTAGGAGGGAAGACAGAAACACAATTGTATAAATTCGTTAGCCTTAGAGAACAGACTGAAGAGGGCAAACCAGGGCTTTGATTATTGTGATGGATTGAGCTGGTGCCCAGGCCTTTATTAGTATTGAGTTTAATGCTACTTGAGGCCAGGAAGTCCTTGTAGGTTGTTAGAGGCTAATCAGAGAAGACTCGGCCGCAGAAAAAGGATGCTTTGTTAATAGTAGGGGAAGTGTGTACTCAGCACTGCTAGTCCTAACATCCATACATCCTCCCCCTGAAATCAGTGGAAATGTAGCTGCCACAAATCCATAGTGGCTTTGTTCTAAACATTTCCCAGTGCTCGGATCACAAGTGGTAGGAGAAGGGTATGGCATGGAAAAGATCTGGACTGCGACGGGACTGTTGGCATACAGACACTATTCACATATGCCAGGGTGACCAAGATTTCCCTTTTTCCGCCTGGATCCCATCTGCGGCCTTGAAACCCTGTTTTTATGCCATGCTCATGAAAAGCTCTCACGTGTGAAAGTTCTTATTTGCAGCTCTGACTCCTTAGAGCTACAACGAACAGCAGCGATAGCTCTGGACAAAAGCAGAGCTCCTTCTGCATGGCAGGAGGTTCCTGAATGTGATACTGTGTCAGCAGGGAGGTTTTTCTGAAATAACGATTTATACTTCTTTTGAAAATCAAACTTTGGTTCCCTACTCCTTTTCCCAGTCCCTTTCCTTCTGTTACTTGCCTACCCATAGCAGCAAAAGTGGCAACAACTGTTTGCCCACCTTGTTTTGTTGCCGCTTTACAGCTTGGAGCAAGCAACAGCTGGTTCATTCTTGCTCTGTTTTCCCTAGTTTTTGACATGCTCTTTGGCAAGGAGGGGATCCTCTGACTGCCTGTCCGTGCTGTGGCTGAAGCAGTTGGAAGATCTGAAAGAAGAAGCCACAGGGTACTGTGGGGCAGCCATAAGTGGCAGCAAAGGCAAGTACCGCGACAGGGCTCTGCCCACCCCACTGCAGAGAAAGCTGTTCTGAGCAAGGAAACCTACGTCTTCCATCCAGGGAACAGTCCTGGGACAGAAGTGCCCGATTCTGACTGACCGACTTCCCCAGCTGACACCCGCAAACTGGGGGATGTGACATCATGGGGTCTTGAGACGTTAAGAGCTGGACTGTGGCCAATCTGTTGCTGTTCTGTAGGAAGCCACAATGAACAATGACTGCTCTTCTGTCTTGGCGGAGAGCTTACGTGATGTCAGTGCTGGGATGGCTGGGCATGATGGTGTGAAGCACCCTGTGCTGTCTGCTCAGCAGGACAGAAATCTGGGAGAAGATGGAGGCTTTTGTCTGCTTTTGGGGACAGAAATATTCAAAGGAAGTAATTAGCTTTATTGACGTATTTAACTTTGAGGCACTCATGCATAATTGACAAACTATTTTTACTAATAGTTTTCCTCCTTTTGCCTACACCTGTGATGGCTCATACCTGCTTGCTTTCCTTGTAGCTTATTGCGTGCACTTCTGCATCGTCACGACTGCTGCGCTTCACGTCAGGTGGACCCCTCCGCAAGAAGGAGGGTGTCCTCCCCTCAGAGCTGTTGCTTGGAAAAAAAAAAATAAGTGATGCAAAGACAATGCACCATTTCTGATAAGCAGAGGGATGCCCAGCTACCCTGGAAGACAAAACCCCCACTCCCTTTCTCCTCTTCCCAGCTTTAATTGCTGAGCAAGACGTTACGTGGTACGGGACATCCCTTTGGTCAGTCGGGGTCAGCTGTCCTGGCTGTGCCCCCTTCCAACCTCTTGCCCACCCCCAGCCTGCCCAGTATGGGGGTAGTGGGAAAAGGAGGCAGCCTTGATGCTGTGCAAGCACTGGCCAGCAGCAAGGAAAGCACAGGTGTGTTATCAAAACAGTTTTAACCCCAAATTCACAGCACAGCACCGTCGGTATCATTATAAAGAAAGCTAACTCCATCCCATCCAGACCCAGCACGCAGTGGGAACCTGCAGCGTGCAGCACAGTGTAATGGAAAAGATTTTTTTTTCTCTCTTACAGAATGCAGATCTTGTATACTGTATTGGGAGTGTGCAAGACACAGAAAGCTGCTGGACTGAGTCAGCCTGCAGGAATGGACACAGCTTGCACAGGCCTAGGAAGAGATGGCATTTATTTACAGCGCTTTTTTAATTCTTCTTATTCGGCAGGTCTGTATTCCCAGTTGTTTTAAATTCTGGGAAATGATGGAAATTATCAGCAGGGTTCAAACATTGCCAAATTCTTTGCTCTTTTTTGATAGGACACAAAATGGAGGCATTCTTCCAGAAATAGGTGTTTTTCAGCTGTGCAAAGGAGTGTGTGCTTGACTCAGAACATGGTTATTGTGTATTTGGAATAAAGGGTTTTCTACCCTAGGAAACTCACCAGTTTAAACCGATTAAACTGGCAAGGATTCTGCTAAGTGCGAGCGCTCCAAGATCTCGGGGAATGCAGAGTTTCTGGAGCACATTAGGCTAGTGCGTGCGTGCGTGCGTGTGTGTGTGCAGAGGAGAAGTGACTAATGTTTGTTCAATTTGGCTCCCTTGGCAAAAAGCTGCCTGCCCAGTGGCATTCCTGCAGGGAGCTGGGTAGTGCTGGGCTGCTCCTCCTGGTCACTGGGCCATCACGCAGCAAGGGCTTTGGAAACTTCTTGTAAGCTATCACTGACAGCATCCATGCTGTCTTTCTTCTGTGACTCTGCTGTAGTTTGCAGTACACGTTTCATCTCTCTTCATGCCGATTCTTCAGCTCCAGAAGTGATGGAAGCAGCCAGCCTTCTTCACCCACCCCTTCCCAGGCCTCCACGTGTGTCAAGCTTCAGCAGGGCTTTCCCCCACCAAACTCCTCTGGAAGACCATGATGGCTGAAGCCTCCCTCTTACACTTAGCCAGGCCTGCGTAAGGACGTTCTCTACTTTTACAAGAGAGAAAAAGCAACGTAGCCGGTGGTGTGGCAGTAGAAAAGATGCTCGTATTTCTGAGTTCTTAACGCACATAACCCCAGCAACCAACTCGCCTCATTCCCCAACTTCATTAACAAATGCTCAGTCTCTGATGGACCTCGATGCTCAGCCTAATGCCCAGTCTGAATTGGGGCTAGCAGCAACTTCATGGTAGGCAATTACATCTGGGGACCGTGTTGGATGCTATCTGATACTAACATCATTTTAAATAGCTTATTTAGTTATTTGATTCCCTGTTTCAGGCTGGACTGAAAGTTTGCAGCTAAGTGGGAAGGACACAATGGGGAGCACTTATCAGAGATAACTTTTGCCTGAGATGTTCAGGGGCCTCAAGTTGGATGCTCTGCAGCTCAACGGTTACTTCTGAAGTCAGGTTCCTGCTTGGAGCTCTTGCCCTGGAGAATCCTTTCCTTTGGAAGCAAACAAGCTTCTCTGCTCTGGATTTAGCTTTTGTGAACACCTGTCTCCTTGTCCCAACAGGAACTGTAAAAGAAGTGCCGTATCACACAAATCTGGAAGGCTCTGAGCAGTAGGTAAGGAAACAGCAGAGGAGGCAGCAAGGCAGCTGTTCATTTGAGAGAATTTTTTTTTTCTTTTCCTCTAGGAATAATTGGATTTATTTGTTCACACAAATCTGAATAAGCAAGCAGGCCTGAAATGTATTGGCTTATATTATATGTTCTATATGCCAAACTAGATGATAGAATGTAATTTTGCAATTGAATGTAGGAAAGCAAATGAAAAAGCTTTTTAAAAAGTAATCTCCAATAATACAGCTCAATGAAACTCATTGTTACAGACTCTGCTAAATAATGGAAAACTGTTTATTTTATCAAAAAAAAAAAGCTTTATTTCTATAACACTTTATATATGGTGTACTACTAAGTAATGATAGTTTAAAAAAAAAGTCTTGTTTCTTTCTTCAAAGTCTGGCAGCTCCTTTACTCCTGCTGTTCTACACGAACAGTAGGAAAGCAGGGCCACTCTGACTCAGCCTCGCCCAGCACAGCTCTATAGATACCAGCTGTAGGAGGGTAAATGGCATTAGTAATCATCGTAGTTGACTCCTGCCCCGTGCCTGAAAGTGTGGGGATTCCGTGGACCGATTGGCGAATCTTCATCGTAGTGGTGCTGGTAGTATCCACCGTAGTACTCATTGCCACCGCGCCCTAAGCTTGTCCAGTACGAGATGTCATCTTCAAATCTCTGCCAGGAAAGAAAAAGAAGAGAAAAGAAAGGAAAAAAAAAAAAGGAAATACTTGCTGTCCAAGCCTGAAACTTTACAATGAAGAGAATGAAACAAAAAAAAAGACAAAAGATTCCTTTTCTTTTTCTCCCAGAAATTCAGATCCTTTGCATATTTGACAAAACTAAATCCCTACATCTAAGAGGTTTTGTGACTGCACCAGCTTTCTCTATGGGATGTATCAAGGCCCTGAGGGCAGTAAGTGTCCTGACCTGCCCCGCCACCCCACACTCAGTGCTTAAACTGGGAAAGCTTCAACTGGAGCATGCACCGGGTGCCCCTAATATTTCTGCTACCTTTTCAGTGGCGGACTGTAAAAACATTTCAATGTTTTGCACTTAAAAATCTGAAAGTTTGTTTTTTTGTTGCCCTGTACCTTTAGTCATGATGTTCCTGACTGCAAAATGGATGTGAGAGCCCTTCGCTTTATGCCTGTGATGTCTCATTTTATTTTTCACTGGTAAAATCAAACATACAGCTATAGTAATGCAGTAAGCAGTTCAATTCTGTTCATGACAGCAGCGGAAAAACAGTATGCAAGGATATCAAATACTTGCCAAGCCAAAGCCTTTCCATCTGAATGACTCTTTGGAAATATTTTTGGCTGAGATTTGAAAAAAAGTTTTGCAAAACACACAATGGGTAAGTATGGCCTAAGTCCTTTCTACAGGGTTGCTGGGGCAAACAGTTATTTCATTGTTAAAACAGTGTCTTAATACTCCAGAAAACCTACTATGTGGATTCATTGTATCCCACAACAAGCATCATTTCATTTTTTTTCAATGCACACAGGAACTTGCAGCGAGGAATACATCTTATCTGCATGGTTTGTCCTTGCTACTTAACCTCTTAGTATTTGCACCCAGTCTTCAGCCTCTGATCCACAGAACTGCACTTGTTGGCTTCCCTGTTGTGTAGGGGGTATAGCCATGCCGTTGGAAAGTAACTTTTATCTGCATAATGTCCAGGAGCAATAAAAAATGTATCCTTCATTATTTCAGTCTAAGCAAAGGATTTTTTTTTAATTGTTCCAGCTTTGAAAATGAGTGCATTCATCTTCTAAGCAATCCACATAACGTGAAGGTCTAAAAGGTACTCCAGCTTGCCTGTGCCCATGCAGTCTCATTAAACATATTCATGCAGCTGACAGAAGCCAAGAATTCAACGTCTGTAACTATTTTTACCTTTTATTTATGTACAAATTATTCTACACGTGGGACTGCGACTAAATACACGTTTTTCACTCTATTTCGGTATCTATTGAGCAGAGCTTTGTGCAGAGTGCATATCAGCTGGCAAGTCTTGATTCCACTCCAGTGTCTTTCCAAATTAGCTGTTGTAAAAAAACACATCCTTATCATTTGAAGGGAGGTTGGCTGCACATTGCCAGGCAGGTTTCCTTTCACATTTGGAGTCATAGCACAGCTGCCAGCGCTCGTGGGGGTCAGGAGCTGACCACACCGTGGAGGTGCACACGTGCGTTAGGTAGGTAACATTGGTGCAATTTCACAACCAGGACCAGCCAGGTGTGGATTTCACAGTGTGTTTAAAAGCAAATCGATTGAGTTGAGACTGCCAAATTCATTTCCTGAAATACAATTGATTATTCGGTATGGCCATATATTTCTTAAAGCAAACTTTGTAAGTCTGGTTGTAATCTGTTAAGCTTAAGTTCAGCAGAAGGCAAGAATTCCACCCAGGATTGTAATATGGTTTTGTCTAGTAATAAGGTAATGTGGAAGTCTCTAACAAATGCAGAGCTTATATTTTTGTGCAACATTTGCTGTTCAAAACAAATGAACAAAAAGAAACCGCAGCATCCAATCTGTGAACAGAAACAGGGCAGCTCCTCCCTGGGCAGCCGTGACCCCGAGCACTGCGGGGGGGCCTCACTCACCGCCTCGTCGAAGCCCAGGTACAGGAACTGCTGGTACCACTGCTGCACGTCGGGCTGGCTGCGGTCCCACAGCTGGCGCTTCTGGCGTCTCAGGCTGCTCAGGAACTCCTTGGCCGCCTTTTCCTTCACTGACACCTCGGGCTTCACGGCAGCAGGGGCTGGAATTAATTCCCCCCCCAAAAGACACGCCGGAAGATTTTTAGTCAGCCCGAAACGTACCGCACCGAAAATCTTTCTTTCTTTCTTTATGTTCATCACCTTTGTGCTTGGCAGCGCCGTGTGTTTAGCGGTAATAAAAACAGGGATCATCACTAAGTGACGGGTTCACAGCTACCCCCAGTCTCTTGGATTTTAAAACAGCTATTCTGAGCTCAAAGACATGTTAAGCAAGGAATTCAAATAAATAACCCAAACAGAGAACAGGAGGCTGACCTCTGTGTGCTGCAGCTACAAGAATGGGAAAGAAGATGGGAGGTGAAGTCAAAAAGCCTGAAGCAGCTGAAGGAGAAACGCTGCTGACTTATTAGGGTGAAGGCAGGCACACATAAAAAGATCTGTTTGGAATCTGCTGTGTGAAAATGCCGCTTTTCGATAATGAGAGCTACTAAATGCTGCATGCCTGAAAATAAAAGCCCATCAGGCCTCTGCAGCACACAGCTCGGTGAACGCAGGGGAACGCTCTCGACCTGCCAGACCCATGCACGAGTTGCACGTTGTTTGCTGCTGCCGGAGGAATGCGTGTACCTCCGAAAGGTACGGATGTGAGGACCGGCTAGCCCCCTGCTAAGCACGTCAATGATCCTCTCATCAAACCGATGCAGCACGGTACGATGTTTGGGCTTCCTGCGAAACCAGGAGTGCTCATGAGACTAGGAGGAACATCTCGCCCTCTAGAAGCTGTCCCCGGGCTGTCCCTCTCTCCGGGGGACCAGAATAAACAAGCCAAAAGTTGCCAGGGCGCAGGAAGGGTTCTGCTGCAAGCGGTCGCTCCCATTTGTACACGACGCGCAAGGAGCTACGTGACGCAGGGAGCCCCCGTGCGAGGAGGGCGGCCCTGGTGTGCAGGGCTGCGAAAAGCACGCGTGGGGAGAGCCACGTGCTACGTCCCGCTGAACCACAGCCCGGTGCGCGGGGCAGAGCGCGGGCGGCCTGTGGGAGGGAGGCTGTGAATCCTTGTTTTCAGCCGGATGGCTTTCGGTACAGCCGGGGGGCTGTGACAAGCACGGCCAGGAGCGAGCCCCAAGGGCGCGGTCACGGGCGCCGCAGGGCTGGCACTGTGCTCGCGGGGGTTTCTGGCACGATGCACGGCAAGAGTGCCTGTGCGCTGCCGGCTTTGGGCAGGGTGCTCGTACACCGCTCCTCTGACTGCTCTCTTTGAGCTGGAAAAGCAGCAACAACATTTTTAGAACTTTGATTGATAGCAGCTGGGTCAGTGGAAAAACGAGGGAATGCAATTAGCTGTCTTATTTACCTTCTCGTTTTTGAAGCATCTGTTTAAGCTTATTTCCTCTTGAAACATCTAGAGAAGTAAAAATAAAATGCACACTTTAGCTATCCACTCTGTTCAGTAAGAAGGAAATAAGAACAAGAAGAAGATCGTATCTTGAAAAGTACCCAAAGAGATGCTGTAACTCCGTTCTACCACGGGAAAGGCTGGAGCAAGTTTCCGCCAGTGCCTCTCTTTGCTCCCGTTTCCGTGCCTTAGTGCAACACGAGCTACAGGGAAGCCTTCAACACTCCGACATCTTTTCCCCAACCGTTCTTGGGGTGGGAACCCCAATACCAGCCTTGCTCGCCTGACACAATCATTGCATTTCCCAGCAGAAGGTCGCTGCTGCTGTCTGCCCCGTGGCAGAGCACCCGGGCTGGGACGAGAAGCCTGGAAAACTCTGTCACCGAGCGCGGGGCACGCGGCCACCCGGACTGCCTCCAGCGTGTCCTCGCGGCCGGTCCCAAAAGGCGGGGGAGCTGGCACCCGCTGGCGGGGCTCCCCACCGGGGCTCCCCACCGGGGCTCGTCGCTCGGCGGGGCCCTTACGGAGAAAAGGCGCTGGCGAAGGATGCTCGGCGTGCACAAAGCTCGGAGCGACCGAAGGCGCCCGCCACCCGCCGGGCTGCCGCGCTCACTCACCGGGGGCCGCGCAGAGCTGCAGGAGGAGGAGGAGGAGGAGGAGGAGGAAGGCCCCGGGCAGGGCCCCGCGGGGGCACGGCGGCGGCATGGCGGAGGGCGGCGAGCGACGGGACGGGACGGGACGAGAC